>VMDO01023825.1:0-17697 GCA_007922755.1 Pedetes capensis
GAAAACATAAGCATTAATATAAAAATACTAGAAGAAAGCTCAGTAGTTGGAAAATATGGCCTTGGTGATGGAAATTATGCTAGATATTCCATGATATAACTTTGTTAAACCAATAAATTTATCATTGCAAATAAATTTTCTCACCAACAAAAATGGTGACTATACACATAGAATTTTCCAGATGGAATGTACATATAGCTAATTAACTATATTCATGGAAAGAGACTATGGAAAACTTAAATATCAAAATCACATCAAGACTAGATGCTGATTATGGATCAGACAATCAACTTATATACAGGTTCAAAATGAAAATGAAGAGAATTAGAACAAATGAATGAGAGCCAAGTTATGACGTGGCTATTTGAATTCAGAGACCATGTCAAGATAGATTTGATGCATTAGATACTAGTGATCAAAGACCAGACAAGTTGTGGCATGACATCAGAGAAATCACTCATGAGAAAATCAAAAGAGTATTTAAAAGAGAAAAAAAAGAAGACCAAGTTATATATCAAAAGAAACTCTGCAACTTGAATGTTGAATACTTAAAGTTAAAAAATGATTTCACAAAATTCAAGAACTAAACAGAAGATTTCAAAGGACAACTCAAAAAGGTAAAAAAAAATGAAATATTAAAATGACATGTGCAAAGAACAGGACATAGAAAACCAAAAAGGAAGAACACACCCTATTTTCTCAAGGTCAAAGGATTGAAGAAAAAGTTCAAGCCTCAAGTGGCAATAGTGAGGGATTGTATAGGGAAAATATTAAACAATGCATGAAACACCAGAAAACAATACAAAGAATACACAGAGTCATTATACCAAAAAGAATTGGTTGATGACCAACCATTTGAAGAAGTTGTATATGATTTGGAGCCAATGCTACTGAAGGATGAAATAGAAGCTCCCTGAAGGCATTGGTGGAACTCATGGCTTCAGGAATTGAGGAATATCAATAGAGATGTTTCAACAAACAGATACAGCACTAGAGGTACTCACTTGTTTATGTGAGTAGATTTGGAAAACAGCTACCTGGACAACTGACTGGAAGTGATCCTTATTCGTGCCTATTCCCAAGAAGGAGGATCCAACTTAATATGGAAATTACAAAATAATATCATTACTATCACATGCAAGTAAAATTTTGCTAAAGATCATTCAAAAATGACTGCAGCAGAATATTGACAGAGAACTGCCAGAAAATAAAGCAAGATTCAGAAGTTACAGAACCAGGGACATCCTGACGTCAGATGGATATCTGCCAAAATCAGAGAATACCAGAAAATGTCTATACATATTTTATTGACTATTCAAAGGCTTTTGATTGTGTGAAACACAACAAATTATGGATAACATCACAAAGAATGGGAATACCAGAGCACTCAATTGTACTCCTCAAGAATACATACATGGACTAGGAGGCAGTCATTCAAACAGAACAAGGAAATGCTGACTGCTTCAAAGTCAAGAAAGGTGTGTCAGGGATATAGCATTTCACCATACCTCTTCTGTTTCTATGCTGAGCAGATAATCCCAGAAACGGGACTTTATGAAGAAGAATGTGGCATCTGGATTGAAGGAAGACCCAGTAACAACCTCAGTTATACAAATGACTCAACGTTTCTTGCTGAATCGGGAGAGGTTTGAAATATTTACTGATGAAGATCAAAGAACAATATTTTCAGTATGCATTGTGTTTCAACATCAACAGAACAAAAATTCTTACAACTGTGTCTAGAAGCAACTTCATGATACATGAAGATAAGATTAAGGTTGTCCAAAATTTTGCTTTACTTGGTTCTACAATCAACACTCATAGAAGTAGCAGTCAAGAAATCAAAAGATGCATTGCATTGGGGAAAGCTGTTGCAAAGATTTCTTTATAGTGTTGAAAAGTAAAGATGTCACATTGAAGACGAAGGTGTACCTAATTTATGCCATGGTATTTTGAGTTACATCATATGCTTGTGAAAGCTAAATGTTGAATAAGGAAGACAAGAGAATTGATGCTTTTAAATTATGGTGCTAAAGATGAATATTGAATATACCATGAACTGCCAAAATAAACAACAGATATTTCCTAGAAGATGTGCAACCAGACTGTTCCTTAGAAGAAGGATGGTTAGACTATATATTACATATTTTGGACATGTTGTCAGGAGAGACCAATCTGTGGAGAAGAACATCACTTTGGGGGAGTGGTGGGTCAACAAAAAAAATGGAAGACCTTCAACTACATGGATTCACACAGTACTTGCAACAATGAGTTTAAACATAAAAAGTATTGTGTGCATTTGAGAGTGTTATGGAGTGTTTTCTTCTGTTGTACATAGGGTCACTTTGAGACAGACCTTACTTGATGGCACCTAACAACAATATTATTGGAGAAAACTAAAATTTCATTGTTCAAAAAGACACTTTTATTAGTAACATTAAATATTTTCCATATCTTTATGTTCAGTATATTTATTAGGTAACTCTGTCTCTAATGAAAACTAAGCTATCTTGTGAATTTAAGGTGCCTACATCTTTACATTTCAAAGATCATTTCTTTCTAAGTTTCAATACATAACTAATGCATTTTTAAAAAATCAACAATAAAATGAAAGATTTTTAAAAAGGATAAACAAAGTAAAAAAAAAAATCTCACCAAGTGTACAGTGTACTAGCACTACTAACTAGAACATATTGAAATAAATATAATAATAAAGATTAGCCTAGAATATCTAAAACATTTAACTTTAATAGTAAGAACCACAAAAAATGTCTATTATATTTTAGGCATATTAGAAACTACAGATGTGTTGAATAAACAGCATTACAGAAAAGTAAAATACTTAGTTTTATAAGAAAGAACATTCTAAAATCAAATGATTACAGTGTCAGATCAAAAATGGAATCAATCAAACACCTGATAATATATTTAATAGACATTTTCAGGTATAATAAAGTCATTGTATGATGTTTGTAAAGAAATAAGCTGTGTTGTCTACTGAGAAAGAAACTAGCCTAGGACTCCAAATATCTAGGTTTCAGTCCTGTGGCCCCTCAATAATTATGTGACATTGAATAAGTCACTTAAGCTCTGTTAGTGTCATTTTCTCCCTCTGTAAATAGTAGTAACCATAACTTCCTGTGTTATACAGAAGGTCATTGTAAAAATGAGAGAATAGATGCCGATGTGCTTTCAAATATAAGGAATATATAAACATAGGATATTCTATAGCTACATTTAGACCAAAAAATGAAAAAAAAAAAAAAAACAGAACATGCTCACAAAGGCACAATAGCTAAGTCTAATGTAATACTTTCAACTCTAAATAAAGGTAAATAAGAGAAAATAACCTGAATAAGTTCCCCGCAAAACTAGATTTCCTTTTAGGAAAGGGTAGTTTGATTCAGATAACTTCTATTCATTCATCTCATATTCTGGATTCTGGCCAAAGGCCCCAATATTTCTTAATAAGAATAGAAAAGAAAATGCAAGTTTGAGTCTATGATTATTTTTTTCTTACAAGACAATTTTATTCCTACACCATCCAAATGAATTAATGCACATTTAACTAACGCAGAAAACCTTAGTTGTACTCAGTGCTGGATCACATTAATACACTTCTCTAGAAAAATTATTCTTCTTAATCTTGCAGTTTCACTTTCCATGCCTGAAATATATTATGTATGTGTGTGTGTGTATATATATATATGTATGCTATATATATGTATGCTATATATATATGCATATATACACACATAGATATATACCTTATAAATTACTTTCATAGAAGCTCTCAGAATTAAAGATGTAGATATGCATAAAATATAGAGGCATGCATATATGTGAAAAGCCTATAGCTGTAGCCCTGTGGCATCCGATCCCGTCAGATCTCGGAAGCTAAACAGGGTTGGGCCTGGTTAGTACCTGGATGGGAGACTGCCTGGGAACACCAGAAGCTGTAGGCTTGGGAGAAGGACCTGGCAACCCCCTCCCAAAAATCAATCTGCCATTGAAAACTCTATGAGCAGCAGAGAAGCACTGACAATAGTGTTTCCCCTGTTGTACAGAGGGTCGCTATGAGTCGGATACCGACTCAATGGCAGCTAACAACAACAACAACAACATATATATGAAAATGCAAATTTGTGTACTACAAACATTCAGAATATAGAAATTGAAAAATTTCCTATTAATCATACATTAATATTGGTGAGCACCTAAAAGTGGCCAAGCACTGAGCTAGATCCTAATGGTACCAAAATAAATAAACAAGGTTCTTGTTTCCCAGGAAGGGGATATTTTAAGCCAAGAAAGAATATAAAAGTAAGTACATACATTTATGAGTGAGATTTAGAAAATGTTCCACCACCTGTCTCTTACTACTTGGCTGTAAATTTGGTGTTTTCAAAAGGCTAAAGTTCTTTCAGGTTGCTTTTTTAATTTGCAGAAAATTAATAATTTAAGTGGTGTTTCCAGATATTCAGAGAGAAGACTTACATAAATATGTTCTATTACCATAAAGTTGTTTGTATTGTCCAAAACTTAAAATTAATTACACATAGTTCTTAATATATTTCTAGATTTATGTCAGATTTTATAATAGATATATACCAATTGAATTTGATTTTATTTGAACATGAGCTGGAAACAAATCAAATAAAAAGAATTTAAACCTGCCTCAAAATAAAAAAAAATTTATGAGGGTGCAGCCCGATGGTAGAATACTTGCAAAGTATTGCAAACCTCAGAGCTCAACACCAAAGTAGTGCAAAAAAAAAAAAAAAAAAAAAAAAAAAAAAAAAAAAAAAAAAAAAAAAAAAAAAAAAAAAAAAAAAAAAAAGAAAGAAAGAAAGAAAAATAAGAGTATTCCAACTAGAAATTTTAGCATCTGACTTTCCCAGCCTATCTATGTTTTTTTATTGGTGGCTATCTGGTGTTCAGTTGGATTGGTAGAGTGCTGGTCTGCACAGTTGGGGGCCCTAGGTCCAATCCCCAGCACCACAAAAATAGAAGGACTTGGCAATCCACTCCCAATGTGATCCTGAAACAATCAGTAATTGAAAACTCTATGAGGGTTGTTATAATTCAAATGCAACTCAATGACACCCAACAATAACAACAATATCTTCTCGGATTCATCATTGACTGTGCCTTTCCCTTTTAGAATAATGTGTATACAAATTATGCCTGCAGCGGTAGCCCTGTGGCATCCGATTCCGTCAGATCTCGGAAGCTAAGCAGGATCGGGCCTGGTTAGGACCTGGATGGGAGACCGCCTGGGAACACCAGAAGCTGTAGGCTTGGGAGAAGGACCTGGCAACCCCCTCCCAAAAAGCAATCTGCCATTGAAAACCCTATGAACAGCAGAGAAGCACTGACAATAGTGTTTCCCCTGTTGAACAGAGGGTCGCTATGAGTCGGATACCGACTCGACGGCACCTAACAACAACAACATACAATTATACTCAATACACATACCACCACCAGCATAGAAAAATGAAATCTAAAACCAAATTAAACTAAAACTTTTGTATCCAAAGTCTTTCTCCACTTGGTCAGTCCCTAGGTTTTTAAGTCACATCTTACCGATACAATAATCAGTGTTTATTTTAAGAATTCAATCTCTATTATTACCTACTTAAGATCAAATTAGCTACTATATAATAAATGAGAACTAGAATTTAAGATGTACTAGTTATAAATGTCTATTAATGCTAAACAAATGTGTCCTCTGAAGCTTACACTACATGAAGAAATATGTGGTTTATGCATAAAAAATTTTAGACCCAAAAATATAACTTAAATCAATCTGATCATCATCTAAAGGATAGACTTGGATTTCCAGCACCATGAAAGATATTTCTCTATTGAGTTCCCTACTATTAACTTAAAATCAGTTTAGCTTCTATCTCTCATGATTAATTTCTTTTACCAATTCACCTGTTTTTAATTAATAGTTCTCTTCTCTCATTTACTCAGTGTATTAGTCAGTTTGGGCTTTCCTAACAAAGTGTCATAGACTGCAGGCTTATAAACAACAGAAATTTATTTTTCACAGCTTTGGAGACTGGAAATCTACTATCTGGGTACCAGAATGATGATGTTCTTGTAAAGATCCTTTTCTGGGTTGCAAATTGTTAACTTCTTATTGTATGCTTATGTGGAGGATAAAGGACAAGAGAGCTTTAAGGAGTCCCTTTTATAGGAGAATGAAGCCATTCATCAGGGCTCCACCTTCATGACCTAATTACCTTCTAATGACCACATCTCCTTAACACTAAAATTCCCGCATGTGAATTTGTAGAAGACACAAATATTCACTTCACAACACTCACTCAAGCTCATAAACTCAAAGAAATCATTCTCTTCGTTTTTTCATCACCTCTATTTATTTAATCAGTCACAAGTTCATCAATCAACTTTTAACCTTCTCTCACTTCATCCTTTCTCCTTCAACACTAACACCATTCTAATTCTCAGTGCTTTGCACTGGGACTCCTAATTCACTTTCCTGATTTTAGCCTGCTTCCCCTCCAACAGATTACATGTATTGCCCCTAGATTAAGATCACTGTTGCTCCAAATCCTCAGTCCCTTCTTCCCCTTGTGCACATGATACAGGTCAAATGCCTAAACTGGAATTAGAGGACCTTATAGTGTAATTCTAACATGACTTCCTTAGCTTCAAATTTTATGTAAATCCTTCTCTGAGAACACTTGATACTCAGAACAACTTAGAGCATATGTTTTGCATTTTATACACAAACCTATTTAAGTTCTTGTAAAAAAAAGAACTATATCAAAATAATTTTAGTTGCTAATACTGAGTATTTCAATAAGAAGTAACTTAAACAGTAGGTGATTTATTATCTCATATAACATGAATTCTGGAAGTAGGTATTTTAAGATTTGACACAGGTTATTTCCAACTCTCTACTGAATCATGCTTGGTATATTAAGCAAAGCCTTCATAGAATTATTTCAAACTCTTACTTGGTAAGAATAATTGAGTAATTTTTAATAGTTTTAACAAATCAAGATTCACCCAGTAATATTGGGGAGCTTCCAGAATCCTTTGAAAGATAAGGACACTGTGAAGAAAACTAAGGGCTCATTTAACAGGAATGGAATTTTAAAATGTTTGCTAGAGAATTATGGGCAGTGGTTTAGCTCAATTGGTAGAGCGAGGCTCTGTACTTCCTGAGGACATGGGTTCCATACCCAGCACCACAAAAATGGGAGAAGGATGTGGCAGTCTACTCCCCCAAAATAATTCTGAAACAATCAGCCAAAGAAAACTCTATGAGGGTCACAATGAGTTTGACCCAACTCAACAGTACCTAACAACAATAACAAAGGCTGTTGTTAGGTGCCATTGAGTCAGTGCCTGACCCATAGCGACCCTAGATACAACAGGTGAAACAGTATTGTCAGTGCTTCTCTGCTATTCGTAGGGTTTTCAATGGCTGATTGTTTTTTGGGAATTGGTTGCTGGGTCAGGCCCTTCTCTCAAGCCTACAGCACCTAGTGTTCCCAGGCAGTCTCCCATCCAAGAACTAACCAGGCCTGACCCTGCTTAGCTCCCGAGATCTGATGGAATTGGATGCCACTCATGCCTGCATGCTTTGCAAGTGCTGGACCACTGAGCTGCACCCCCAGCCCAGTTTTTTGACTTTTTGAGACAGGGCCTTGCTAAATTACGCAGACTGCCTCTGGTCTGGAAATTGCAATCCTCCTGCCTCCGCCTCCCAAGCCGCTGGGATTACAGGTGTGCGCCACCGCTCCCGGTGCAACTTCCGAATTCTGATGGGATTGGACTCCAAGTGGTATGGCTGCAGTCTCAATAACAATGCTAGAGAGGCCAATATAAATTTACCAACAAGAGCATCCCTCACCCAGGAATTCTCATCTCAGTTACATATGTATTGATTGATACTTATAGAAGTTATACTGATCTTAGGTACAACAGAATTAGACAACCTATTGGTAGTGGTGGAAGGGACCATCAAGTTAGGTCAGACTCATAGTGACTCTGTGTGCAGCATAAAAAAACACTCTGACTCTGTGCCATGCCCAGCACTATGTCAGTGCTTTTCTACTATTCATAGGGCTTTCAATGACTGATTGTTTAGGGAGTGGGCTGCCAGGAGGTTCTTCTCCCATTTTTGTGGTGCTGGGGATTGAACCCAGAGCTTCAGAGCATGCAGAGCAAGCACTCTACCAACTGAGCTGAACCTCTAGGAGAGAAAATATACACAAAATTAGAATGAAGCAGGATGCAGTGGCACACACCTGTAATCCCAGCAGCTTGGGAGGCAGAGGCAGAAGGATAGCAAGTTCGAGACCAGAGGCAGTCTGCATAACTTAAAGAGACCCTGTCTCAAAAAGTAAAAAAAATGGGCTGAGGGTGCAGCTCAGTGGTCCAGCACTTGCAGAGCATCAGGCACGAGGCAATAGGTTCAACCCAAGTGCCACAAAAAAAAAATAGAATTAATTTCTCTCTTTAAATTTGTATGACCTATTAACTGATCAGAATAGTAAAATACACACAACCAACCAATCAAACCAGCCAGAAGAGAGTGGCAAAATTTTGCCACATTCACAAGATATGCTCTGTCATATTAGGGTTCTAGGTGAGCTGAGTCTGAAAAAGGAGCTGCACCTATATGTGCAAATGGCAAGCAAGATCTGGAAAGAAGTATTAGAAGGAAAATGAGAACAATTTAGATTTCCTTGTAATTCTACCTGCAATACCATTGTTTCCTTCAGAAATAAAACTGAGTGCATTTTCTTTCAAGATATTCTTCTTAAGGCCAACCATTACTTCTCTTCTTCACATTCATTATCTCATTGGGACTGCTTTAAGAAAAATTCAGTATACTGCAAAGATGATTCTTTAACTTGGCAAAATCTGGCAGAATGGGATCTTATAAACAGGTTTAGCTGAGAATAGTGTGCCATAATTTTTCTATCACCTTCTTTATTATTCTATATAAGAATGTCCTATGTCACACAAATAATATGAGCTCATGAACACCACAAAGAGCTATAAGGAGATTCATGTATATATAGCTTTTTTAATAATTAAAAGTAAAGAACCAAAGTTCTGATGTAAAGTGGTGGATTAGAGACAGCTTCTTAGCAGTGCAGAAAAAAAAAAGGAGTCAGAATAAGAAGGAATAGACTCTAAAGAGAGAAAAACTGGAAAATGACAGAAATCACAAAAGGTGTCATATGGTGGTCTCAAAATGGAGTTGATCAATGAGAGGGAGTGAGCAAGACACATCTTCATTTGTGGCTCCCCAGTGGGGGACGTCATCTCTACAGCCTTCACCCAAAAGATAAGCTGGATAGCCTTGGCAGGCAGACAGCAATCCCAAGAGACAAGCTCAGAATCTTAGAAGTCCTTCTATCTTTTCAGGATATTTGGTGAGACAGTGGCTCTTCCTGACTGAGTATTCAGCATTGGAGGAAATATTCATTTTGCCACACTCCGTTTCTTAGAGGGCTGTGACTGGACACCAT
Organism: Pedetes capensis; assembly: GCA_007922755.1. Classification (NCBI taxonomy): domain Eukaryota; kingdom Metazoa; phylum Chordata; class Mammalia; order Rodentia; family Pedetidae; genus Pedetes; species Pedetes capensis. The sequence goes on from VMDO01023825.1 coordinate 9,525, forward strand.
CTTTAGGGAGAAGTTATTGTATGAGATTGAGCGACTGTTGTTGTTGTTGTTGTTAGCTGAGCGACTGTAGGGGCCTGAAAAAAGAATAATCACCAGTCAGGGAGCCTGGTGCCACAAGCCCAGGGTGCAACACAGCTGTAGCAAGCAGTTCCAGAGAGAGTTAACGTGGGACATTGATATGCCAAAAGATTCAAGCAGCATGAGGGCAAGGCAGACTGTAGCTCCAACCACAGAGAGAGGAGACAACTTCATTTCCTGAGGTGAATTGTGGAAACCGGCAACTCTGAGCTAAGGTCAGATAAAGATGCCATCCTCAATGGATCACCACCTCTAACTAAGAGACTCCAATATCAGAGAACATGGAAAGAAGTCACTCGAGTATTGTATCTTTTATTTCAGCTGTGCTTGCACTTGAACCCAGAGCTTTGCATGAGGCAAGTACTAAACCATTGTGTAGTACTGCAAGAACTTTTCTTACTTTTAGTTTGAGACAGGGTCTTGTTGACTTTTGCAGGTTGCTGCTGCTACTCTGAGGCTCAAGATTCTCCTCACTCAGCCTGCTATGATGCTTGATTGCAGGTTTACACAATGCAAGGTGGCTCTTGGCACTGGAGTTAACTCAGTTGATAGAGTGCCCCTCTGCACTCTCTGAGGACCCAGGTTTGATCTCTAGCACCACCAAAACAGGAAAAGGACCTGACAATCCACTCCTGAAACAATTCCAAAACAATCAGCCATTGAAAACTTTGAATAGCAAAGAAGCACTGGCATGGTGCTGGCCATGGCAGAGTGTTGAGGAGTGTTTCACTCTCTTGTACATAGGGTCGCTATGAGTCAGACCTGACTCCACAGCACCTAACAACAACCAATGGCTCTTATTTTTTCTTTCTCTTTTCTTTTCATTTCTCCCCCTCTCTTATTGCTAATTTTGATTTGCTCATTTCTCTTCTAATGTAATCTTTATCTTTTTATCATTTTTAGTTTACTTTTAAAAATCAATTGCTACCCAAATGTCTCCTTTTCTACTTATTATAATTAGTTCCCACATGTCTGTCAGTTTACCATACAGTGGGGGCTTGCGTATTGCTGTGATGATGACAGTTATGTGACCAGTATTACTGATACCAGCAGTTATCTGTGGACAGCAGGTATCAGGTGGACAGGTTTCACCTGAACTTGCAGACTAAAAGATTAGGGAGAAGGATATGGCTAACCTACTCCAGAGACAATCAGCCATTGAAAATCCTATGAATGCTAAAGAAATAGTTTCAGATATAGTGCTCGAAAATGAGCACCCCAAGTTGAAGGAAATCAACATACAAACCAGAAAGAGTTGTCTCTTCAAAGTAGAGTCTACCTTAATGATGTAAATGGAGTAAAGCCTAAGGGACCTCAATTTGCTGATGTGGTATGACTCAAAAGGAGAAGGAACAACTGTAAATGTCCATTAATAATTGGAATATGAAATGTATGTAATATGAATCTAAGAAAATTAGAAATCATCAAAAGGGAAATGGGGTGCATAAACATTGATATTCTAGGCATCAATGAACTAAAACAGGCTGGCATGGGCCATTATGGATCAGATAATCATTTCATCTATTATGACAGAACAAAAGATTGAAGAGAAATGGGGTTGCATTCATCATCACAAAAATGACATCTCTAGATCTGTCTTGAAAATCAATGCTATCAGTTATACAATAATATCTACACACCTATAAGGAAGCCTAGTTAATATGACTATTATTCAAATTTATTCACCCACTAAGGATACAAATGAAGCAAGGGATGATTTTTACCAGATTCTGCAACCTGGAATATATCAAACATGAATCAGCATGTACTGATGAATACTGGTGACTGGAATGCAAAAGTTGGAAACAAAGAAGGCTCAGTAGTTGGAAAATACGGCCTTAGTGACAGCAACAATGCTAGAGATCACATCATAGAATTTTGTTAAACCAATGACCTTTCCATTGTAAATACATCTTTTCACCAACATAAAGGGAGACTATACACATGGAAGTTACCAAATGGAACATACAAGTACCAAATTAACTACATTTGTAGAAATAGATGATGGAAAACTTCAATATCAAAAGTCAGAACAAGACCAGGTGCTGACTTTGGATAAGAACATAAACTGCTCATATGCACGTTCAAACTGAAATTGAAGAAAATTAGAACAAGTGTATGAGAGCCAAGGTATGACTTTGAGTATATTCCAACTGATTTCAGAGATCATATGAAGAACAGGCTTGATGTGTAAAACACTAAAGATTGAAAACCAGACAGGTTGTGGTATGATATCAAAGACATTGTTCATGAAGGAAGCAAAAGGTTATTAAAAACACAAGAAAGCCAGGTGGAGGCAGGAGGATCACAAATTCGAGACCAGATGTAGTCTGCATAATTTAGCGAGACTGTCTCAAAAAAGCAAAAAAATGGACCGAGGGTGCAGCTCAGTGGTACAGCACTTGCACAGCATACAAGCAGGAGGCCCTGGGTTCAGTACTGAAGGAAAAAAAAAAAGACAAGGAAAAAACAAAGAGCAAATTACTTGTCAAAGAGACTTGGAAAATTGTCCATGAACAATGAGCACCTAAAGTAAGAGGAAAACATAATGAAGTTAAAGAACTGAACAAAAGATTTCAATGGGCAGCTCAAGAAGACAAAATACTATAATGATATGTGCAAACAGCTTGAGATAGAAAACCAAAAGGGAAGAATACACTATGTTTGTCTCAAATCTAAGATATTAAGGAAAAAATTCAAGCCTCAAGTTGCAGTAGTGAAGTATTTTACAAGGAAAATATTAAACGATGCAGGAAACATCAAAAGAAGATGGAAAGAATACACAGCGTCATTAACCAAAAAGAATTATTGGATGAACAACCATTTCAAGAAGTTGCATATGATCAGGAACCAATGGTAGTGAAGGAAGAAGTGGAATCTATCCTGAAGGATTTGATGAAATATAAGGCTCCCAGAATTAATGTAATACCAATAAAGATGTTTCTACGAACAAATGCAGCACTAGAGGGACTCACTTATTTATACCAATAGATTTAGAAAACAGCTACTTGAACAACTGACTGGAAGAGATCCATATTTGTACTTATTATCAAGAAAGAGGATCTAATCAAATGTGGTAATTATTGAACAATATCACATGCAGGTAAATTTTTGCTAAAGATCATTCAAAAATGACTGTAGCAGAATATTGACAGAGAAATGCCAAAAAATCAAGCAAGATTCAGAAGAGAGCATGGAGCCAGGGACATAATTGCTGATATCAGATGGATATTTGCTGAAAGCAGAGAATACGAAAAAGATATATATCTACGTTTTATTAACTATAGAAAGGCACTTGACTGTATGGATCATAATGAATTATAGATAACTTCACAATGGATGGAATACCAGAGCACTTACTTGTACTCATGAGGCATCTGTACATGGACAGGAGTCAGTTTTTCCAACAGAACAAGGAAACACTGCCTGGTTTAAAAATCAAGAAAGGTATGTGTCAGAACTGTACCCTTTCACTGTACATCTTCAATCTCTATGCTGAGCAAATAATCCAAGAACCTGGACTTTATGAAGAAGAACTCCTCGACATTCTGATTGGAGGAAGACTAGTTAACAATCTGTGTTATGCAGATGACACCAACTCTGCTTGTTGAAAGTGAAGAAGATTTGAAACATTTATTGATGAAGATCAAAGAACACTGTCTTGAGTATAGATTGTGTCTCAAAATCAACAAAACAAAATTCCTTACAACTGGGTCAGTGCACAACTTCATGTTAAATGGAGAAAAGATTGAGGTTGTCCAGTATTTTGCTTTACTTGGTTCTACAATCAACACCCATGGAAGCAGCAGTCAAGAAATCAAAAGACACTTTGCTTCAGGAAAGGCTATTGCCAAAGGCCTCTTTAAAGTGTTAAAAACTAATGATTTCATGTTGAAGATGAAGATGCACCTGACTCATGCCATCATATTTTCAATTGCATAATATGATCATGAAAGATGGACATTGAATAAGGGAAGCAGGAAAATAATTGATGCTTTTGGGTTATGGTACTGGAGACAAATATTGAAATATTTCATGTACTACCAAAAGACTTAACAGATATGTCCTAGAGGAATTGCAATCAGAGTGCTCCTTGGAACCTAGGATGGCTAGATTGCATCTGATGTATTTTGGACATGTTGTCAGGAGGTACTAATCCTTGGAGAAGGACATCATTTTCGGGAGAGTGGCAGGTCAACAACAAAAAGGAAGACCCTCAACTAGATGGATTGACACAATGTCTGCAACGATGAGCTTAAACATAAAGATTGTGTGCCTGACACAGAGACAAGGAGTATTTTTTCTGGTATATGTAATATTGCTAAAATGAGAACCAACTCAATTGCACCTAACAATAATAACACACTTATAATATTATTTTTACCTAAATTTTTTAATAAAAGAAATATCTTAGAATTTTTCTTTTTATTGCTCTTCTCTTGCACATCTACTTTTATTTATATATTTTTTCTACATTGTGCAGTTGGATTTTTTTTAAAAAAATTATTTTCTCTGTTCTCTCTCTCTTTCCAATATTCATTTCCTATCTACACCTTCTTTTTTCTTTCCTTTCTTGCCCCTTGCTACTTCCTACTATCTCCCTTTTGTCTGCTTGTTCCTTTTCTGTTTCAGGCAATTACCTTTTCTACCTGCATTCTAAATAATTTGTGACTTTGTACCTTACTCTATATTATTATCATTATTTTCTGTTCTATGGGCATAAGTGGTGTAGTACTTGGCTTTAAGTGGTTTTAAGTATACTTATATGCCTGGATTGGTTGGGTATTGTATATGTTACAGTGGTTTGTCTTCTGCTCTGGGAGTGGTAGTGGGGATTGAGATCTCAAGAGAAATCTGCTTACTCAGAAAACTTTCAAATAAAACAGGGAGAGATAGTTATTCCAACCAAAGCACAAATCACAAAATAGAAACACAAGAACTATGAAAAAACAAAAGAACACATTTCTTCCAAAATACTATAATTCTTTAACTACTAAAACCAAAGTTACTGACATAATTGAAATGCCAAAGAATTCAAAGTCTACTTATATACAAGATCAGTGATTTCAAAGAGGACACAAATAAGCAGATGAGTGAAATAAGAAAATCAATACAGTACCTAGATCAGAAAGTCACTAACATAGAAGAAAAAGTTAGAAAAATAAGTGAGAAATTCAGCAAGAAAATAAGAGATTTTGAAAAAATAAAAACAAACCAAACAGAAATGTTGAAAATAATAAACTCAATAAATCAGATAAAAAAAAACAGTAGAAAACATCACCATTAGACTGAATCAAGTAGAGGATGGAATATCAGGGATGGGGAAAGAAAAGAAATACTACATTCAAATATCAACAAAGAAAAAAAATCAGAGAACATGACCAAACTTCCAAGAACTCTTGGACCTGATGGGGAGGCCAAATCTAATTAACCCCTGGAGTAGAAGAAGGAGCTCAGATAAAAACTAAAGGCACAGAAAACCTAGTCAATAAAATTATAGCAGAAAATTTCCCAAATCTCAGGAAAGAAAGTACACCCAACCACAGGAGACATTTAAAACCACAAATGGACATAACCAGAAAGGAACTTCTCCATAGCATAATACAATTTAATAGTCAAGACTATAGAACATAGAAACAACATTAAAAGCTACAATACAAAATCATCAACTCACTTAAAAGACAAATCCATCAGAATAACATCATACTTCTCTTCAAAAACTAAAATCTAGAAAAGCATGGAATGACATATTTCAAGCCCTAAAAGTAAATAACTGCCAACCAAGATTATTGTATCCAGCAAAATTATCATTTAAAATTGATGAAGAAATAAAGACCTTCTAAGACAAGCACACACTAACACACTTTGTGACCACCAGGCAGCATTACAGAAAATACTTAAAGTAATCCTATGCATACAAACCCCCACGTGCCTGTGATTTGGAGGCTTGCATGTTGCTGTGATGCTGAAAGGTATGCCACCTGTCTTTCAAATACCAGCAGAGCCATCTATGGTGCCATTGTGGATAGTTTTCAACTGAGCTTCCAGGCTAAGACAGAGTAGGGAAAAGGACCTGAGAACCTACTCTCAAAACAACCACTGAAAACCCCATGAATAACAGAGAAGCACTGTCAAATATGGTGCCAGAGAATGCACCTCTAGCCTAGAAGGCATTCAAGAAACAACTGGGGAAGAGTTGTTTCCTCAAAGTAGAGTCAAACTTAATGACAGGAATAGAGTAAAGCCACTGGGACCTCCTTCTGCTGATGTGACATGACTAAAAATGAGAAAAAGTATAGTGGCAGCAACAAATGGGCTCAAACGTAAAATGATCATAGGCATGGCATAATGTTGGGTATGATTCATTCTGTTGTATGTAGGGTTGGTATGAGTTAGATCTGACTCAACAGTACTTAGCAACAAAATAATAACATGCACACAAGAGGAAGAAAGTTTCAATTATGAGAGTATAGAAAAGAATAAACTTTATGGAGGAACAGATAAAGAGAACTAGGAAAGAATCAATTAGGTCTAAAAATATCAGCAAACCCTAAGTATGAATAAAGGAAAAAGAAAAGAAAAAATAGTATGTGAACCAACAGAGAAAATACTTAATACAATTGCAAGAATCAGCAAGCTCCTTTCAATCATAACCCTAAATATAAATAGTTTTTACTCTCCAATTAAAAAACATACACTAGTAAATTAGATTAAAAATAATATCTAACAATTTGTTGTCTGCAAGAAACACATTTTACTGGCAAGGACAACTACAGACTGAAAGTGAAAGCATGAAGACTGATATATAGAGCAAATATCAACCATAAAGAAAGGAGTAGTAAAACTTATCTCAAACAAAGTATTCTACAAGTTAATATTAGAAGAAATAAGGAAGGTCACATATTAATAAAAGAAATAGTCAATCAAAAAGTTATAAAAATTACAAATACATATGCACCAAATTATCAATGGGTCCTTAAAAAGACCAGGGAGGAAAAAAAAATTCCTAGAATACAATGAAAAGGAAAATACAATCTACCAGAACCTTTGGAATACAGCAAAGGTGGTTCTAAGAGGGAAGTTTATAGCTATGAGTGCTTACATTAAAATATCAGAGAATTTTCAAATAAATAACTTTATGATGCATCTCAAGTTCTTAGAAAACATGTTAAACAAAACCCAAAATCAGTAAAAGGAAATAAATAATAAAGATCAGAGCAGAAAATAATGAAATAGAGATGAAAAAAGCAATAAAAAGAATTGATGAAACAAAGAGCTAGTTCTTTGAAAAAAATAAAAAGATCTACATTTCCTTAGCCAAACTAACCAAAAGAAAGTGAGAGAAGACTTAAGTTGGTAAAGTTAGAGAAGGAAAAGGTAACATCATAACAGATACCAACGAAATACAAAGAATCATAGTTTTTACTCTCCAATTAAATATTAAATATACAGAATATTAAGAAAAACTTGTATTAAAAAAAACTGGAAAACTTAGATGAGATGGATAAATTCCTAGACATACATGACCTACCAAAATTAAATCAGGAGGATAAAAACAACTTAAATAGACCTGTAATGAGCAGTGGGATTGAAGAAGCAATAGTCTTCCAGCAAAGAAAAAGCCAACATCACATGGATTCACTACTGAATTCTACAAGACCTTTAAAAAAGAATTAACACCAATGATCCTCAAATTATTCTATAAAATAGAAATGGAAGGAACACTACTAAACTCTTTCTATGAGGTCAGTATTACTCTGATACCAAAACCAGATAATAATACAACACAAAAGGAAAACTGTAGACCAATTTCCCCAATGAATATAGATGCAAAAATCCTTCATAAAATACTTGCTAATTGATATCAACAACACATTAAAAATATCACACCTTATGATCAAGATGGTTTTATTCCTGGGGTACAAATATATTTCAATTTATGCAAAATAATAAATGTACTACAACACATAAATAAACTTAAAGGCAGGAATCACATGATCATCTCAATAGAGGCAGAAATGGCCTTTGGTAAAGTTCAACATTTTTTCAGGATAGAAATCCTGAAGAAACTAGGAACTGAAGGAAGATACCTTAA
>VMDO01023825.1:17797-30982 GCA_007922755.1 Pedetes capensis
TGTGTGTGTGTGTGAAATACACACACACAAATAAGACATGCAAGTAGAAGCAGTACTGTTGATGGGAAGGAAGGATAGTGGGGGGAGTGATAGTGGGGGGGGATAGTGATGGGAAGGAAGGATAGTGGGGGAGGTGCCCAGCAGCAATGTACAATGATATGCATATACGGGAAAGTAATCACAAAACCCACTAAGTTGTACACTAACTAAAACAGTACTAGTTAATAGAAACTATAAAAAGTAAGACACCAAAGGGAAAGAAAATTAGAAAAACTTCTAAGTAGAAAATGCTGCATTAAAACCTCTGAATCTTTCTTGGAAATGTTCCCATTAAAACAGAACTACAAACATCTAAGAGAATTGTCCTATCTCCAATTTCCCTTCTATAGGTTGTTTGATTTAAAAAAAAAAAAAAATTCCCCAGGAAAACATGCATATGCCCGAAGGCTTAGATAGAATTATGGAGAAAAATGGAACATTTCTACTCCAAATATTAGTGTTAAAGCCTACTCACTGTTTGAGATGTTTTCCTACAGTCTAGTCTTTGCTATGTGAAAACTAACTGTGCCCTTTTCATATATCTTGCCTAATTAAATTATACTAAAGTATGTGTGGGGCTGGGATTTAGCTCAGTTGGTAGAGCGCTGCTCTGCAGTCTCTGAGGTCCCAAAGTTCAATTCCCAGCACCGCAAAAATGGGAGAAGGACCAGGCAATCCACTCCCAAGGCAATCCCGAAACAATCAGCCATTGAAAACCCTATGAGGGTTGCTATGAGTGGGATACCGACTCGACGGCACCTAACAACAACAACAAAGTATGTGTAGAAGTAGCTCTAACAGTAAGCATCAAAAACATGAATTTTATTGCCCTATGTTTCACATGCCTTTGTGTACCAATAGAGGCAATTTATATCAACCCCACAAATCTCTGTGGTATTCTCATTTATTTGACTTGCCAGTGGACTTCCCTTTGCATATTTTCCTCTCCATTTTTCCATATTGCTTTTTCTGATTGCATGCTTCCTCACACCAGCCTCACAATTGGACATTGTGGTTACTCTGGTCCAGTCACTTCCATGAAAGTTCATAGCAATTCCTGAAGTGAATCAGATGTTATTTGTGCTGAAAATGTATCATTCGGTGCCACCTACTTCATGATGAGAAGTGAACCCTCTATTTTTTATATCACACTTCATACATGGCCATCTCACATCAAATTTGCCTGTGCTCCCAAGATTTGTAGCTCTTTCATTCCACAGTCAAAGCCATTTCCCAAGAACCTGCATGTGACAAAGAGATGGGTGGGCCATGATGAATTCTGCTGTCACCGACATGCTATGGTGAAAAAGTGTCACTCCCCTCTGATACAAAGGCCTTACCCTGTGCTTGTTCTCTCTGCAAGACTTCACTTATAGTGAGTCTTTCTCAGGGCCCAAACTGCTTCCTTCAATCCCCACTTTCTTTGGTATATACCTAAAATGCCTGAAATTTAATCTTTTTCAAGAACATAAATTGTAAACAATGAAATAGCATAACTTCCCTTCTCATAAGCATGTTCAAACTCAACTCAATCTCATTTGTAATTCTCTGGATTATAAAGTCTATTATTCTATATGAGAATCCATTATGCCATATAAGTAAGCTTCAGTTCTTGTATAAGACAGAGTAATACTTTCATCACAGAGTTGTAAAGACTAAATGCAGTACATAATGTCCATAGCACATTCTAAGTACTAAGTAACTGGTTTTTTTTTTTTTTTTTTATTCTAGAAGGGTCCCAAGTGCCAGTGAAAGTCAGTGATGCAAGAGCACATAAGCAAACAAAGAACAGGAGGAACAGGGCTGTGTCTGACCCTTCTCACCAAAACCTTCAGTGCTCTGTCCCTGCCTATTCAGGTGCCAAAAATGCTCTGTCATAACAATATAATAGAAATTGGTTTCAATAATTAATTGAGATTTTTTTCATAATTTTTTGCAAGCAGAGTGCTTATTATTAATAATTAGCTAAGTTAGACAATTTTAGTACCTTGGTCAGTCTTGGCTCTGACACTAGACAGTAGCTATGTGACCCTGGCCAGGTCATTTAACCTTTTTCTATTTTCTTTTCTTTTCTCTTTTCATTTCTGTTTTCTTGCTTTCTTTCTGAAAGATTGAAGACTAGCCAATTTAATGTTGGATCTACCTGAATTTAGAAATAACTGAAGGAATCCTAAATTTGCTTTAAAAATTATATTCAACTTCTTTGTTAACTGTTACGTATCTTTTAAAATGTGCATATGAAGTGGGTTGCAGTGGCCCACACCTGTAATCCCAGCGACTTGTGAGGCAGAGGCAGGAGGATCGCAAGTTGGAGACCAGAGGCAGTCTGCATAATTTAGAGAGACCCTGTCTCAAAAAGTAAAAAAATGGGCTGGGGTGCATCTCAGTGGTACAGCACTTGCAAAGCATGCAAGTGTGAGGCCCTGGTTTCAACCCCCAGTACCCCAGAAAAAAAATGTGTATAAGAATAATAGAGTCCCAGAAAATTGAGAAAACATTAACAATGATTAAAAGTGTGAACTCACCAAATGCATTCCCAGTTTTTCACCATACATGCATATATATGTACAGGAGCATACATTTGCATATATACACACACACACACTTGATTAAACTCCATCACACATCATGATCTACTCTTCAGGATAAGTTAATCACATTTCTAAGAAAAAACATCAACACCTTTTCATAGTTGCTTTTAAAATTATTATTAATATAATTGTTATTGATTGTGAAAGGAGAATATTCAAGAGTTAGAATAAAATAACTATCACACATGTTCTCTTGTATGAACACCATAACAGGTCATGTGTCTGGTTTATTTATACCCATTGAATAGAATTCATTGTATCATTTTTGAGTTTGTTTTCTTCTACCATTAAGTCTTAAAGCAATCTGATGAAACCAAAAAAATTTTATAATCCTACAAATTAATCGTGAGTGGAGTGTACAGATCACCAACAAAAATATGTTGTTGTTGTTGTTAGGTGCCGTCAAGTCGGTATCTGACTCATAGCGATCCTCATAGGGTTTTCAATGGCTGAGTGCTTCGGGATTTCCTTGGGAGTGGATTGCCAGGCCTTTCTCCCATTTTTGTGGTGCTGGGAATTGAACTCGGGACCTCAGAGATTGCGGTGCAGCGCTCTACCCACTGAGCTAAATCCCAGTCCCAACAAAAATATATAGGCATCATATTGACTGAAGAAGAACTTTTGCAAATGTGTAAAACTTATGTTTTAGAAACACATGAAATATCAGGAACACTATGGAGTTCCCAATGGAAAAAGAGCACATTTGTCAACTTCCTTCATCCGAAGGGGGCTAAGTTTGATTAAATGCATATATTTGGCAGCTGTTTTGTGTCTGGTCCTCAAAATAAGAAAGACAATCATCTTTTAACTCAAGCATTACACTCCATCCTGCTCTTTGGGATATGTATCAAAAGTATTTTTCTCAGCTTTGATATAGTAAATATTACAAATATGATTACATATTGCAGTTAGTCATTTACTCTGTGATATATGAATTGCACTTCCCAGCCAATTCAGAATGTTCAATTTGAATAATAATTCATTCTCAAAATTAAGCGATATTATTTCTGTACAATTTAATCAACTTCAAAACACAAACTTGCTTACATTTGTGTTTCACTCTACTATGTAAGAGTTATTTCACTTTGGAAGTATAAGTTTGAGAGATAATTTTAAATGATAATTTTCCATTTCTCATCCAAATATTTTAAAGTATTCCAGCATAACATTAGTAGTTTTCTACCTCAAAAACCTAAAAGTAAGTTTTTGTAATATCTATGCAATTAATAAGGCCGTTTAGAAATATTTGCCTCCAATACAGTCACAGAAACGTATTTATGCAGCATTGCATTTTAAAATGGACTGGATTGATTTCTCCACAGGGCTTGCTTGTCACAGTGCTTTGTTAACCTACCCACTACAGTACAGTATATCAGACAACTTTGCCTTGGATCATCAATTAGAAAGAAAACAATAATAACCAAAATAGTTTGCCTTTCAAATTCTTAGCTGCCCCAATGCTGAAAGCCAATGATGTGTAGAAAAGAAAACCCTCATAACTCCTTGCCTGATAAATGAGTAGGGAGAATTTGACAGATCAGAACGAGATGAAGCAGCCTAAAACATTTGGCACAATGTGCGTCTGGCATACAGAGACTGCCTGTCAAATGCCTATGACTCCATACAGCAGCTAGGGACCCTATGGAGCAGCAGATGGGCCATTAAGGTAGTATTAATGTAGATGCCATCAGTTTTCAGTTCTGACTGGGACATACTCTTTAGAACTATGAGCAGCTGCTGCCATTTATTGTGACAGCTTCCTGCTAACTTTTGCCAACTGGCACAATCTGACTCTTTGTACCTGAGCTATTAAATGTGTGACTTCCACCATTTTATTCCTCCTGAGAATGCTTTTAATAATCCTCCAAAGAAGAAATGGAGCATTTATCACCAAAGTGAATATACATACCATGCAGTTCTATTGTACAAGACTTCTGCCCAGTGTTCTTTGCAGACCTTGTATTACTGTATTCTTATTAAAATTAAACATGGATCTTTTCAAATATATGGAAGTGCTAAATTGAAAATGATCCTTCATATTAATTCTAATTCTTTAATGTAATATTGGGGTACTTAACTATTTAAAAACTAGAACTTTTATCTTTTGAATTATTTTTCCCTAAATGAGAAATTAAAATGTGATGTGAAATATAGTAATAAATTAACAAACTAAAATTAAATTATTTTGTGCTTCTCTATAGGTAAATATATTTATCTCAAAACATTTAAATATAACTGGTGGCTTATTTAATGTGTATAAAGGAATTTTAAGTGCATGAATGGATTTAAAAACTCTATATCTGAACAATATCTCTACTATAGATCATGAACAATTCATTATAAATGATGGTAATTGTGTATTTAGCACCTGCAGAATAATTTCACCAATATATGCAACCAAACTGTTGGCAGAAGCAGTACTTGTCTGCCTTTCTTTCATCCAGCAAGACTTCGAGGGATATATCGCATCAGTTTTTATTATGTTGAACAAAAAAGCTCACAGTACAGCACAGCATACGGTTTGTCAGACAATAAAAACTGCAGCAAGTCATTATAAAAATGGCTGGCAGACATATTCATTATGCTGAACTAACCGTCTTTTCTACTTCAAGTATCTCTACAATTGGACCAATAATCTTGCCATGAAATTTCTAAACAGGTCTCATTTTTTTCAAAAATATATTTCATAGGAAGTTCTATGTATTTATCCTTGTGCACATATGTAAATGCACACACACAGATACACAGAGAGAAAAACACTACATCTTAAGTTAGCTAAACCTGTGAAGTTCATTTTGATATATGCAGTAATGAGAATATATCTATCAGAAAACAAAACAGATGAAAGTTACAAACATGTTGACATTAATAATACAGCTGTTGGACTCCTTAAGATTTAGATCTATGATAGAAATAGTATAGAAATAATATTTAAGATGTCCACATTGCATGTAAAGGACATATGTGAAATGATGGTACAAATAAAACAAGAGTAGTTAGAAGAATGGCATCTAGAAGCAAAGATACTCATAAATTCGATGAATAAAACTGTTATCAGACTCTTACTACTTGTGAGGTTTTGTGAGTATGTGCATATGTGTATGAGTGTATTTTCACACATTTACTTGCTTTTGGATTTCATTTCAAAAGTAATTGAAGGGTATTTATTTCAAGACAATGTCAAAGGGTGAAGTATAATATTATGGAAATGGACCTAAAGAATAATATTACTGAACATGAGTGTGATTTACAAGAATGCAAAGAAAAGCAAAATTATTATATTAAAATATAGAGTCTGAACATAAAACACATATTAAAGTTTTAATGTATTATACATTGATCTATTTGAAAATTTCATGATTTATTGTGTTTTCTTAACATTTCAGTTTCTAGGTAATATATTTCACTTTTGCCAAGATATTACCATACTCATAAGAAAATGTGAACTTGTTTTGCACATTTACATAACGTGCTTTTAGTGATCAAGTTATTTTGTAGCACTTAATTTCTGTAAACCTTCTCTAGGATAATAGAAATGAATTTACTTAACTCTGTAAGAAGTTGGCAAAATCTAATATAGTTTTTGAAAATTCTCCATTATTTAGTTTGATTTGCTATCAATTCCAAATTAAAGGTGCTATCATAGTGACAACATTTTGAAAATAGTCTAATAAAATATTTATAATAAATTAACATTAAGAACACTGCTTTTATTTAGCACTTGCAGTTACATTCCCTTAGCAGAGTAGTTCACAGGGGCTTTGCAGATAAGGGTTTCCAGCTTCTTGATCAGGAAACCAAAGTCCAATACAGGGAACCAGGATGATGTCACTGTTGAATGAAAATGAATAAGTCCATGGAGCTCAGAGAGCCCAGAGACTAATACCTGTAAGAGGAATTGACAGTTTTATAATACTGTGCTGACATAATAAATATAACAACAGATCACAGAGAATTACAGTACACGTGAATTCCCAAGGCAGACTAAATTCAGAAAGAGCTACGAGAAGTTTGTATTAAGATTTACTTCAATGCTACTGCTTTGAAGTGGTGACTTAGTGGTTTAAAATATGTGTTTCAGGTATGGTATTTTTAGAGAAAAATCTAAGTAAATATTTTTATGAAAATAAAATATCAGAAAGGCCATTTGTCTACTCCAGTAAGTTATTAAATAATTATTTTAGAAATATAACTATAAATAACAAAATTATATCTTGATAAGAATCTTATTTAGACAATTGGGATATATTCAAGTCATGTTTTAGAATGTTTATTGAAGAACTAAAAATAAGTAACTTTACTTTTGATGTCCTTTCTGCAGGAATGGTTTTGTAAATCGCTGCAGAATTGTCTGAAGTTTAATATCAATGAATATAGAAAATGTCTAGAATTTTCACCTACTATGTTTTTCAAGGACAGAGATAGTGAAAATGCTTTACTCAAAATCTAGGCACATTACATGAGAGCCTCTGAGGCATCTTTCAACAGAGGTATCACTTGTATTTGTAGTCTGTTTCAGACTGCTATTATCACTATTTTTTAATAGAAATATTTCACCAAACTAGGAAAATCATGTAAGGAGGTAAAATCTAAAAGCATAAATAGAGGATATACTATAAAAGTGATCATTTTTAATAACAATATATGAATCTTTATTGTGACTTTTTGAAAGTCAGCAGAGGGACTAGAAATCAATCATCAAGAAATAAATTTACCCTCTTATGCTTTGCTTTTGTAATAAATAGGGGCAGTAAAAACTCCATTGCCAATCCTACATATTTGTAATAAATTAAGATCATGTGATATTTAATTATTGTTTTAGTCTAATTGAGTTGCTATAACAGAATGCCACAGATTGGATGGCTTAAAACACATTTAAAGCTAAGGGCCATGGTGCCTGCCTGTAATCCCAGCAATTTGGGAGGCTGAGGCAGGAGGAAAGGGATTTTGAGGCTTTAGGCAGCCTATGCAATTTAACAAGACCTTGTCTCAAATTAAAAAATAAAAAAGAGGCTAGGGGTGCAGCTCAATACTAGAGCACTTACCTAGCATGCACAAGGCCCTGCATTAAAACCCTGACCCGGCAGTATTACAGAAACACAACAAAACTAAACTAAACTAAAACAAAAGGCAAGTAAGCAAACAAACAAAAACATTTATTTTTCACAGCTCTGAAGACTAGGATGTCCAAGATCAAGATGCCAGCAGATTCAGTATTTGTTGAAGTCTCTCCACATAATTTGCCAATGACCATTTTCTTGTTTTATCTTTACAGGTCCAAGGGAAAAAATCAGCTTTCTCCTGTCTCTTATTAGGGCATGAATCTCATTCTTAACTGCTATACCCTCATGACTTAATTACCTCACAAAGGCCTCACCTCCTAATATCATCACATTGGGATTTAGAATTTTAACACATGAATTTTGTCAGGATATATTCAGTCCACAACAAATATACAAAGTGACAAGGTAAGAGTTAATAGTATTGCAAGAACCGAAATTACAGAATAACTCTATGACATATCCAATCCATAAACAGGCATTTGTTAATTTTTTTAAGTTTAAAGAAACAGTTTTTAAGAAATATGTTTCTCTTTCTCAATGTGCCTATTTTATGAATTTCAAAAGCAAATCAATATCCTTTGGCATTGAGCTAAAGTAAACTGAAATAATTAGAAGAATGACAGTGGAATTATTAGAGATTTTCTTAGAAAAAACAGTTTACTCTAAGTACAAAAGTTTTCATTGGTAGAAACTTCTCAGAAAATTAATAAAGTTAAAATGCTTGCTTCTTCTTTACCTTTTAACCTCTATGAGAATAGTTTATCTAGAAAAAAGTTATAAAAGCATATAGAAACTTTAAATTCAAATGATACCCATTTGCATTTCCTATATGGCTCTTTGGGAGAAGGACCTGGCAATCCACTCCCAAGACAATCCCAAAACAGTCAGCCATTGAAAACGCTATGAGGGTCGCTATGAGTCGGATACCGACTCCATGGCACCTAACAACAACAACAACAACAACATATAGCTCTTCAGTATCATCAGATAAGAACAAAAGCAAAAATTCCTAGACAGATAGATAGATATTGAGGGGGAAAAGTGAAGTCCACTCTTCTCATCTTTCATTAAAGTTTATTTTTTTCCCATTATTTCCTAATTCTGTTTATGATTTTCTTCCTTCTTTAAATTTTTACAAACCACCTCAACTGGACTTAATTCAATTTACAATACAATACTTTTACCTTGCCTGGAACTGCTCTAGTCTTCCTCCTAGCCTCTCAATATGTAGTCATCAGGAAAAAGTAAGCATAAAATTTAAAGGCTAATTTTAAAAGCCAAAACTACATGAAGATATGTTATTTACTGAAGGAGTGTTTATTCTGTCTTGCATATTAACTGTTTCTCAGCCTCTTCACTTCAGGTTTCTCTTTACATGATGAAGGTTAGACATAGAGTGCCTGGAACCACATGGAAGAAGGGCCCTCAGGGAAATATCTGCTATCTCCTCCAGTACCCAAGCTTATATTCTGTACCCAAACAGGCGCTGCTAGATGCAGCGGGGAAGACTGTATTGGCAATACCTCTTAAGAAGACAGCATCCCATGTAGATTAAGCAGGCCACATCTAGGTTAATGCTGGCAATACTGTCATTCTCCTTTTAATCTTGGACATTCTAATACATAGCCCTGGAAGGAGAGATACTTCCCAACAAGGTCATTGATTATCAGCAAGTTTATGTCTATGAAAACAGCACACAAATATAAACAAGAAAGAAAAGAAAAGGAAAAAGAAAACAGAAACAAAAAAGAAAACAAAACTCTTCCAAATGTCAGTGTTCAACAAAAATATCTATTTTTTCTTGTTCAAAATGTCAAAATTTGTGGTTTGGCTTGGGTGACTCTGCTTTAGACTGCAGGTCTGTTTCAAGGTTTTTTGTTTTCTTCTGTTTTGTTTTGTTTTTTCATGTTTTTAACTCTAAGAATAGTTGTTACCTGTGATATGATCTTCCTGTAAAAGATAGAAGAGCAAGAGGTGCTAGTGGAATCATGTGATGTTTCTTAATTGGCACATTGACACTTCTTGCCAGAGTCTACAGGCTGAGGAGAGTCCTTTGTCCAAGTCAAAATCGTTGGGTGTATAATTATATACTCTTGTCAAAACATTGTAAACTACCATGTTGAAGGTTTAAATCTATACTTACAAAGCAGAAGCTAGTTAGATATAATTCAGTTTATCCTCCCTTTTCTGGATAACTCTAGATTTTTTTGCCACTTTGTTCTTGATCTTGTCTATCATGCTAGCTATGCTCAGAGCCTCCACTCAACTGATCACAAAGAACTGCCATGTTGATGTGCCCAAGCCTCTGCCCCCCTCTGTCTATGCACATTTTTGAGCTCTTTTCACCTCTGTAAATCTGACATGAATGACAATATGGTCAATTCTGTTTCCTTAGTCTTTCTGTTCTTCACAGCTACTAGTAATCCCAGTCTAGACCTGGAAAGAAGATATTACTGCTTATAACATCTTCTTTCTCTTTGTTACTCCAACTTCCTGAGAAACATTAACTTTTTTTTGTTTGGTTGGTTGGTTGAGGTTTTAGTTTTTTCTATTTGGTTTTTATTTTTTTATTGGAAATTTTTAATGTACACCTTAATGTGATTCATTTTGACATGCTTTTCATTGTGACATTTCCATATATGCATTTTGTTGTACATTATTCATATAGGTTCCCCCGTTACGCTCTTGTACACTTATCCCCCCCACCCCCAAAGACTTCTCTACCATTTACTTGTCTTTTTATGGTGATATTTTTCTATATATCCTTGGGTACCAGTTCTGTTTGAAATAGAAACTTTTCCTGCAGTGAACTTTCTTTTTACCTTGTCAGAACTATTCCATGCATTTTCTAGACCACCTAAAATAATACCATTCTTAGCTTTTTTTTCTTTTATTATGATCCGACCTTTGTGTAGGATTTTTTCCTTCTTATAATTTTGATTCAGCTCCCACATATGAGTGAGAACATGTGATGTTTCTCTTTCTGAGCTTGTGTTCACTCACTTAGAATAATTTTCTCTAATTCCATCTATTTTGCTGCAAATGGCCTTATTTCATTTTTTGGATTGCTGAGTAGTATTCCATTGTGTATATGTACCATAGTTTTTATTATCCATTCATCTGTTGAAGAGCACTTTGGTTGATTCCATATCCTTGCTATTGTGAAAAGTGTTGCATTGAACATGGAGATGCAGGTGTCTCTGTAGTATGATGACACATCTCCCTTTGGGTAAATTCCCAATAGTGTTATAGCTGAGTCATACAGTAGATCTATTTTCAGTTTTTTAAGATACCTCTATTTTGAGACAACAGTGGTTGGACCAATTTACAACTCCACCAACACTGTAAGAGTGTTCCCTTTTCTCCACAACCTCACCAGCATTTGTTGTTATTTGTTTTATTGATCTTGGCCATTCTTACTGGTGTAAGATGAAATCTCAGAGTTGTTTTAATTTGCATTTCCCTAATGGCTAGGGATATTGAGCATTTTTTCATGTGTTTCATGGCTTTACAGACCTCTTCATTTGAGAACTGTCTACCTGTTTCCTTTGCCCATTTGTGTATTGGGTTATTTGTTTTGGGGGGAGCTTTTTTCTTGAGTTCTTTATAAATTCTAGTAATTAGACCTTTGTCTGATGTATAGGGTGTGAAGATTTTTCCCATTCCATGGGGATTTCTTTGACTCTGTTAATTGTTTCTATTGCTGTGCAGAAGCTTTTTAATTTCATGTAATCCCATTTATCTATTCTTGTTGCAATTTCTTAAGCAATTGGAATCCTATTAAGGAAATACTTTCCTATGCCTATATGATGGAGTGTATTACCTATCTTGCCTTCTATAAGTTTTAAGTTTTCTGGTTTTATGTTGAGATCTTTTATCCATTTTGAGTTAACTCTTGTGCATATTGAGAGATGTGGGTCAGTTTTCATTTTTCTGCTTGCAGATGACCATATCTCCCAGCACCATTTATTGAAAAGGCTGTCCTTTTTCCAGTTTACTTGCTTTGCTCCTTTCTCAAAATTAAGGTGGTTATAGGTGTGTTGAGGTATTTCTGGGTCTTCTATTCTGTTCCAAATGTCTTCAGGCCTATTTTTGTGCCAGTTCCAAGCTGTTTTTGCTACCACTGCCCTATAGTATAGCTTGAAGTCAGGGATTGTGATTCCACCTGCATTAGTTTTGCAGCTTAAGAGTTTTTGGGCTATATGTGATCTTTTGTGGTTCCATATGAATTTTTGCATCATTTTTTCTATTTATGTAAAGTTAGTCAGTGGAATTTTAATGGGTATTGCATTAAATCTATAGATTGATTTTGGTAGGACAGCCATTTTTACTATGTTAATTCTCCCTATCCAGGAGAAGGGAGGTCTTTCAATTTTTCAGTGTCCTCTGCTATTTTTTTCTTTAATGTTTTGAAATTTTCCTTGTAGATATCTGAAGAGTCTTTGGTAAGATTGATTCCAAGATATTTAATTTTCTGGTGGGCTATCATGAATGGTATTTTTTCTGAAATTTCCTTCACTTTCTGTTTGCAGTTGGTGTAAAGAAAAGCTATTGATTTTGTGTGTTGATTATAACCTGAGACTTTGTTGAAGGAGTTAACTATTTCTAGAAGCTTTCTGGTTAAGGTTTTGGGGTCTTTCAGGTACAAGATCATATCATCTGCAAATAAGGATAATTTGACCTTTTCATTGCCAATCTGTATGCCTTTGATTTCTTTCTCTTGTCTGATTGCCCTGTTTTTTTAAAGAAAAAAAAGTACATATTCTTTATATGTGAAACATCTGTGGAATGAAACTGCCAGGCTCATAAACTAAACAAAAAATAATGGGAAACATTGGAAATTTTCCCTTCAAAACAATTGCCTTTATTGCAAAAGTAGGGACCTAATGTGTTAATCTTATTTTTCAGTGTCATCATTTGAATACTTACAAAGTTTTTTTCATTACATGTATTTATAACACAAATTTATTTCTGTATATTTGATGATGAGGGAGAGGGGTATTCTGGAAAGCAAAAGGTGAAAGTACATTAAATATTCATACTATGGTCATCATTCTTACAAAGGTTTTATTCTGTTTCCTTCTTTTATTTTTCAACTGTCAATTTCTTGAGGATACAAAATGTTGTAGGTAGGTTTCTTTACTAGAAAATAGTTAGAATAATAGTTGAAGAGAAAAGAACAGGTGGTGTAAGTAATGTTATAAGAATTGCTACTGTGGAAGTTAACTGTTGATAAAGAAATATTAATTGGAATAGCACATATTCTGTAGCCTCATTCTGGAACAGTATGCAAAGTGAAGAACAAGAATAAGGGGAGATGATCTCCAGAGCCCAGATAAGTCTTATGGAGGGGAGATCAAAGGATAGGAGTTTTAAACATGTAAATAATAACTAAATGAAATTTATCTTAATCGATATTTATGGCAATAAATACATATATTTAAAAATAGAGATATAGTACATACTTAAAGGCGAAAGTCAATGATCTATAA
>VMDO01023826.1:0-30895 GCA_007922755.1 Pedetes capensis
AGGAAACTAGAAACTATAAAGGAGGTTATTGCAGATTTTTTGCATTCCATGAAATTTCTTAAAAGACTTTATATAATTTATTGATAAATATAGTTTACAGTGCTTATTATTTATATTTTTATAAGGCATCATTGTTTTCTTTTGTTCTTGCTCAGCCAACAAATAAATAGTTTTTTTTCCATTTAAATAAACTACTTATTTCATCTATCAATTTAAAAAATCTATTCTTTTTTTCTTTTCCTGGAAAACATTTTTTAATTATTTTTTGCAGCCCATCAACTTCTTGTACCAGGCTAGATGCTCATCAGGTATTTATTTTGGTTTTATTTCTCAACTAATTATAATTTATCTGGTCCCTCATATTTTCTTTTTCTTGCTTACTTTTTAAAACTTTATTTTCTTGAGTATATTGTCTAAAATTTACTAAGAATAATGTATGGGATATTTTCTACAGAAGATTTTTGTTGTTGCTTTCACCCGTTCTGATAACTTAGTTGTCTATAGAATTCAGATTTAAACTGACTCATTCTTACAGCTTGGAAGGAATTCTTACTTCAAGTTCCCACTATGGATGAGAATTATAATACTAGTTTGATTTTCATCCTTTAAAGTTCATGTGCTTTTCCTTTTAAGGATTTCCTGTTTCTCTTTGGTGCTCTGAAATATTGCAGGAAAATAAAAGAATTCAAGTGTGTGTGTGTATTATTACCGTGAGGTCATTTTGGGTTGAAAAACCATATCTTTCCATACTTCTGGTAGATTGTTTTCTAATATTTATTTTCTAAAATTCCTTCCAATTTTTTTTGTCTATTTTTAGAAGTTTATTAAATACCAAATTTTATTAATGCTGTGGATAGTTTTTCTACTGTTATTATCTATGTTTTTTATTTCATTCTAGGAAATTTTTACCAATGTACTCTTCTAGCTCTTCTATTGAAATTTAAGTTTAAGCAAATTATTATTTAATTTCCAGAGGGCCTTCTATGAGTTTTTAATTTTTCCTTTATAATCATAGTGTACTCCTGTTTTATAAAGACAATGATATCCCCAAATTTTTTAATATTTGTGACATTTTAAAAGTTTATTATGTTTCTTAAATTATCTATTTCTTTTAGGCTTAATTGTCTGGAATTTTTTTTAAAAATTCATTATTGTTACTTATTTTTCTTGTGTTTCTGATAAAATGTTGGTTATCCATTTCATTTAGGAGTTAAGGGCATTATTGCTATTGTTTTGTTTATTTATTTATTCCTTCATTTATTTTTAGGTAGATGAAGCCATATTCCTCTTCCATGCCTTCTTCATGAGCTTATTGGGATCTTTATGTCTGATGTAGCCGTTGTCAACCAAAAGACTTTGCTTTGAATCCCATAGGTAGGACTGCTGGACGATGAACTACAAATCCCTCATGTGCTAGAGAGATAAAGGCCTTTATGGCTTTTGTTCCCTCCCAAGAAGTACATTGTGTAGTATGGAAGATGAACACTCTTGCTTTTGTTTTGACCTGTGTTGTTTGCCAAGCAGCCCCATATGCTCTGGAGGGAGTTTGAGATCATGAGAGCTAACGTGGGTGCTATTCCATAAGACTTTTGGTTCATACCTTTCTGTTGAGCCTCTATATTATAGCTACCTGTTCTGAGTTGATTCCCTTATTCTTTCATGCAAACATCTCTTACGTCCTACTGTGAGCTGATGTCTTAATGTAGAGAATATATAAACAAAGTACATAACCAAATGAGTCAATATGCTTTGTAATTTCAAACAATGATTACTTATGTGAAAGAAAGAAACCAGGGTAATAGTTATGTGGAGAGACACTGAAAGAGACTTACTTTTTGCCTCAAAAAAATTGAAGATTCATTTTTAGAGTAACTATTTAGTAAAGAAAAATATGGAGATGCTGTAGTTTTTGCTTTTGTCAATGTTTTACATAATTTCCTACACCAGCGAGGATGGAAACCAAATGCAAACAAGCCTCGTTCTTTGAGGTCAACTGATTGCAATGGTTGTTTTGAAACAGAGCTTGGAATAAAATATATCTTTACCTACAAATAAGAATGGTTCTAAGCAAATTGAAGTGGTTTTATAATCACTGTAAATGGAAGGAAAAGGAGAAACATTTAAACTTAATATAAAACCTTATTTTAAGTTCAATTATTACAAATCATTCATGTCTGCCTGTAACATGGAAACTCTGTAGATGTCTATAATCATAGTTTCTGGCACAATAGGCTCTAGAAAATATAAAACAAAGCTACATTACTTTAAAAATGTCTTTTAAAGCAGACTTCTTATCCAATTAGATTGATCATTTTCTTTATTAGTTCAAATTAGTGGGGTTCGTTTAAATACCTTGGAAATATATAGAAAGGACCAGATGTCAGAAAGTCAGGAAATGTGAAAAGAACCTACATTTCATATAATTTCTGGCTCAGTTGTGAAGATTCAAAGGGAGCAGCAATCTTCCTCGACATTTCTGAAGAAAGAGACTTGCTAAGAAGGTACTGGCACTTATAAAATACAAGTGGGAGGAGAAAAGAAGAAAAAGGAAGAGTCAATCATTTCAGATTAGAATACCAATTTGAATGGGATCAACATATTATTCAGTTCATAATTTAAAAGGGAATGCTTTATGCATGTCTTTCCTTAAACATTAACTATTCCCACATTATTCTTTTTTTTTTTTTTTCATCTCTCTAAGATCTCTAGTTACAAATCAAAGTAGTTTCTCATTTATGTACCAGGGAACACTAGTTTCATGAGTTAATATGTACAAAAATGCTAAGGGATACAAGGAGCTCTGTGAAAAAAATAAGTTGAAGTATTTTTTGTCAAATGTATAAAAACCTACTTGCAAAATTTCTTTGAATCTTTAGTGTGCCCAGGTACATTATTATTCTTTAAAGTGAGCATGGTATATACACTGCTTCCCAAAAATACATATTTGGCCTCAAATAATTTTGCATAATGACCTTTAGGGACTAATGTTCAAGGATGATACTTTATGCTATGCTGTCTTATGAATTTAGCCATCAAGGAAGCTAGAGGTCTTAGATTAAAATGAGGAAAATTAGTTCAAATGTTACAAGACTTAGCCCATTTCAAAGATTGCTGCAACATTTCAATTAGGACTGCACTTCTGAAAATGTGACAGAGGACCAGTTTTGTTTGTATTGTTTAAATTACTAATTCATCTGTAATCAAATTTTCATAAAATGCAATATAAATATATGATTCAGAAAATAAGAAACAAAGACACAAAGTGTAATCCATTTCTTTAAAAAATTAGATTAAAAAACATAAAAGTTTTCTGTCAAACTGCTATTGAAGTTTTTAAATCCAGACTCCCATGTCTGTACTCTATCATTACAAACCAGTACATGAGCGTTTGCCCACTGGCACCAGACCACAGTGCCAGTTCACACTGAGCATCCTTGAGTTAGGGCATATGTAGGCAAGCTGCACCCAGATTGCACATACTATTCCAAGTTAAGATGAAATGATGTCTCACAGTTCCCTTGCCCATTGATGAATGGAATGAGAATTATGCTAAAGATACATATTTTTGTTTGAAAACTGCAATCAGTAGTAACCTCAGAATGCTATCACAAATACTTTTCCCCACTTTTCCCCACTTCAACTTTATTTAGATTCCAAATGTAAGTGAGATTATACGGTATTTGTCTTTCTTGATTCTTAATTCAAAGTATCTTCAATTCCATATCTTAACTTCTGTGAAGTATAAAGATGAGTAAAGGCAGCAGACATGTCCATGGGTGTTCAATGGACATCCATGGAACAAAGGAGGATGTTCCTCCTTTGGTGGAGGAACTTCTCCCCATCACCAGATGATAGTTTAAAAAAAGCCTCAAGAGCTACAAAGAGGCAATTTCCTATATCCTCTCGTTGTTGGGTTTTGCTGATTCCTAAAAATAATACAAAAGTTGTCTGTATTTTTGTTAGGATTGCTCATTTTGTACCCAATTCCTATCACATATCCAAGAGGATTTAAATTTTTTTGAGAAATAAGTCCACTAACTATTCTCTTTATATCATGAAAGGGTTCATGTTGGTGTTTTCAAAATAATATGCTATGTGTTATTTCTAGGACATCATCATTCCTTTTTTGACTGTTTAATTCAAGAAATAAGAACAAATCATCATACATCAAATACTGGACTCTCACTTTTCTTCTGAAAATCTTGAATGTGTCAGGAAGTTTTTAAAGCAATAGATGATAAGAAAAGATAAGTTATTCATTTCTCTTACTTCATTTGTCTTTTCTCTCCAGTAACTTCAAATGACCTATACTGGTCATCCCTCTGTAACAATGGTAAATAGGGGACAGACATATCATGAGGAGAAAAGTGAGAAAATACTGATAAGACTTATTTTTTAATTTCATAATTTTTTAGAAATGTGAAATATAGCCACCTGGTCTACTGAGAAGATAAACTCATTAAGAAAAGAAGTGATTATTTTTCTTATGTTCATTGGAGGTCTAGAGGAGTTACATAGTATAGCCTTATTCAGGATTCCAAAGGCATCGATATCAAAGTCGCCTTGACTGACATCAAGCAGAGTGCCAAAGAGTAGATCTATTACCTGACCAATGGACCATCCTTCAAGCAACAAAACAGTATGTTATAATCAACATAAGTATACCAACTCAACTTCTCTCAGACATAATAAGATTGGTATTCAGTGCTCCTTTCTTAGGAAAAACACCATAAAAAAAGAGATCTGACAAGTTATTTGTTATCACTTATATACTATTCCCTGCTACTTTAGCACAGAGCACTACAATAGTGGTGGATTAAAGAGCACTACAACAAAGTCAATGAGAAAAGGACACAGCCATCCACTCAGAGTAATCCTGAAACAATCAGCCATTGGAAACCCTATGAGGGTTGCTATAAGTCAGAGCTGACTTGAGGGCATCTAACTAACAATAACAACAAGACGTAATCAAGCCATATATTTTGAAGATAGGTTATCTTGATCTTTGAGTCTTTTGCAGCTACTGTATTTCACTCTGCCCAAAGAACAAATGAATTTCTTTTACTAGTTCAATGGAAGAAAGTTAATAGCTGGCCCATGACTGATACCTGGGGTAGCCCAGACATTTTCTAAGTAAGATGTGTCAAATTCACCTTACAAATCTACTACAATCCATGAGACCAGCTCTTCACACTCAGGGACAGGGTCCAAGAAGCCAATTAGTGCTTGAATATTTGCATAATGATTAACAGTACTCTGTGCATGTGTGCACATGCCCACAAATGCACAAGTGCAGGCACGTACACACGAAGTGGGGGTGGAAGCAAATAATGGGGATACCAGATTGGCTTGTATTTCTCAGTGAATTGAGGCCAGCTACCCAGCAGTCTGACCAACTAATGTGCATCTCATTTAATGTAATAATATACATTAAGACCTGTCAGGCCCTATTGTGGAAAATGAAGAACTACACATTGTACCACTTCATATGGAAAACTGCATATGGAACACTTTAAGGGTTCTTAAGAGACCCATTGGGGTTTCTAATTATTGTGAAACATCTCCTGGAATCCAGGGAGAGAAGGCTCTTGGCAGAATTGCTTCTGCCATTTGAAATATTCACTGTGAAAATAATTAGATGATGAGATTTAGACAGAAACCGCTAACGAATATTTTTTAAATATCTTTTTGCTTTTTAATGCACAGAAAATGAAAATCTGAAATCGGCAAGCACGAAAGGAAAACAATATGGTGCAGTTCATTCTCAGGGTGGGGCTGGGGGTTTCTTTTTTCTGACTTTAATGCTTGGCTTCCTGTGGTTACAAGTGGGGGGGATTTTTTTCATTTTTTGAACATTATACAATCCTGTTGAAAATTGGACCAAAGGTTGTTTTTCTAAACTTCTGTTCTAACTTTCTAAACTTGAGCAAAGCTCCATTGTTCCTCCAAGATTACGTCTGTTTCTTCAGAGGGAACCCTGACATTAGAGAAACTTGCTTTAATCAAGCTTTAAAATTATCTCCCCCTCCATATGCCCAACCAGAACCAGAGAAACCCCATCCTCTGAAACTATGAGCTGAGCAAACATGCATCCAATTAGGAACCATCACTTGTACCCAAGACACAGAACATATTTGTTCAATTAAAACAAACAAATACGATTAGGAATTTACAAAGCCATGCTTAGGGAAAGATGGACGTTTCAAAAGAAGTGCTGGGTTAAGAAGGACATGGCTGTGATAGAAGTAAGTTGCATGAAATGAGCAAGGTGAACTTAACAAATGGGGGCACAGAGTCAAATCCCATGCAAAACAACAAGGTCTTGGAGCTGATCACATCTAACTTGTTCTTTACTGCCCAGACCTCACAGACTTCATGCACATGCCTCCCAAGGGGACTCTCCAGCTCAGAGACTTCAACCTTCTCTTTGCCTCATCATCCCACCTAAATCCACAGAGTAGGAGTCAAGAAAGAGATCATTTGATGCTTATGTCTCCTATTTCAAGCTCCACACATCTGAGAACCCTGTGTTTCCTCTACTGTATTCCAAATTAAGGCAGCTCTTTATCCTGAAGTTCTTTAGCCCAGGACTGGGCAGTAGCTGCTGCTGAGTGCCATTGGCCAATGCATTTTCTCCAGTTGTCTCCAGTTCAAGATTGATCAAGTGCTAGATATACTGTTCTCACTGGAACAGCCACAAAGCATGGCTCATAATGACATTTGCTTGACCCATTTGCTTGGTCAAAATGTACCCCACTTTCAGTTTTTGGATATTAGGTTAGCGTCTAATGTAGTCTAGTTTTTCAAGTTTCTCTTGCTATTCATGGATTTCTACCCAATCTGTCACCACCAACCTGTGACACCTGTATCCAATGTCTAATAAGTAGTGTTTCAGGTGTAGTGTTTAAGTGAAAACAGAGGATGTGATATAATTCCTGTCTGAAAGGAATTGGTTATTTATTTCAAGAGAGGAGATGATAATTAAGACTCATATAAATATTAATACACATTTTGTAAGTGACTATAATCTGCACCTTGATCACATAACTCTTGAGAGATGACAATATTCCATCAGTCATAAAGGTATTTCTTCTTTTTACTACTAAAGTGTCATCTTGTTAATTATTTGTAAATGTAAAAACAGTGTGAAAACTGTCAGTTCCAGCAAGCCTACTACTAGTCCTTCATTCTTCTGTCTCACATGCCAGTGCAAAGGCCATATGCTCAGAACACAATGCATCATGATTTTATTTACCCCACATCTCCTGACTCAGTGTTGTCAGTGAATTGTTGCCTCCGAATAGAGGCTGAGATTGACAGGAGTTCCACAAAGGCACAATGAGCACTTACTACATGCCAGGCTCTATTACAGGTGCTGGGAAAAGAGTAGTAAACAAAGCAGACAATACTCTTACCTTTATGGAGATTATATTCCAATAGAGAGAATTAGAATTCTACTACAGAGATTTTTTTTTAATTTTATGGGAGAGAGAGAGAGAAAAATGCATAAATGTATATACCTCTTGGGATGAAAACTTTCCATTTTGCTGTTTTAAGAATGCATGGCACTAATATTCATTTGATTAACACCATCTTTTGAATCAACATCATACTACACATTGCTATTATAATTCAACTTTGAAAGGTAATACATAAATAATGTCTTTTAAAATTTGCATACTGACATTGTGTCAGTATTTGGCACTGACAGTGTGTGTGTGTGTGTACTTACCATCATATATGTTGTCATTGTTAAGTGCCATCAAGTTGGGTCTGATGCATTGTGACCTTATATACAACAGAATGAAACACTTCACAACACTGTACCATGCCTGGCACTATGTCAGTGTTTCTCTTTATTTATAGGGTTTTCAATGGCAGATTGCTTCAGGAATGGGCTGCCAGGTCCTTCTCCCATTTTTGCATGCTGGAAATTGAAATCAGGGCCTCAGGGTGCACAGAGCATGCACTCTACCAAAGGAGCTAAACCTCAGCCCCCCATCAGGAAGGGCACACTGTGAGTATATGTGAAGTTCAATATCAAATGTTTGTTGAGCACTCACTACATGCTACACGATGTTTAGGCACTGGTTATGCAATATGGAATAAAATACAAGGTATAAATCATTATTATCAAAGAGTTTATGTTCTAGTAGGGATGGATTATAGATATGGTACATAAATCAAATATCCAGCCTGCTAAATGATAATAAGCACTGAGAAAGAAAGGGAGACAAGGTATAAATATAATAGGAAGTGTAATAGTGGTGACATTTTGAGTAGGTCACACTCAAAAGGTAATAATTATATAATGACTGAAAAATATTAGCTGATATAAGTATGTTGTTGTTGTTGTTGTTGTTGTTGTTGTTGTTAGGTGCCGTAGAGTCAGTATCCAACTCATAGCGACCCTCATAGGGTTTTCAAAGGCTGACAGTTTTGGGATTGTCTTGGGAGTGTATTGCCAGGCCCTGCTCTCATTTTTGTGGTGCTGGGAATTGAACTCGGGTCCTCAGAAACTGCAGCGCAGCACTCTACCAACTGAGCTAAATCCCAGCCAGGTATAAGTATATAAGCAGTATTTTCTAATTGACTGTAGACATATGTTTTCAAAGGGAAGAATGATGTCTGTCCATATTTCTTGTTGACACAGACTTTGGGTGTCTGTGTCAGGGGAAGGGAATGGTGAGGTTTAGTATCTTCTTGACTTTTTTCTATATATTCTTTTTGTCCTTAGCCCAATGAAAGTCTACTCTTTTCCTTTCTTTATACTTTATGACTTATATTTAGTGGAGATTCCATTTAGATTTTGACATTTCTTAATTTCAAATGTCTTTAATCTTCATTGTTATATTTGTCTTCTTCATAGTATTTTGTTAATTAAAAGAAAAAAGTGCAAAACATAGAAACAGATGTTGCCACCAAATACCACATCAAACTGTGGTGCATCTTATTTATCTTAAAGACAATCCTGTAAGATTTTTACCATAAGCTATGAGTTTATAAATGAGAACGTGGAGAAGCTGTTAAGAGTGCCACCCCAGATTGGTGAAGTGACTTCACCTATTAATTTAGTAAATGCTGGCATCTTTCTGAAGGCACATCTACATTTTCTCCTCTATTCTACACAGTCTGGTAGCAGAGACTTCTAACTCCATCCTCAATATCCTTCTTCCCTCTTCTGTGTGAGGGGCAAAACTTTCTACATTACAGCACACAGCAATGTGACAGCTCTGAGTCTTTTCCCAGGGTGCCTTGCACTGAGGGTAGTCAATGGAATGTAGGGAAAGGTTGCTGGGTAGAGTTTGCAGGAAAGCTCTTTTAGGGGTCAAACTCAGTTGCGAGGTATACCATTTGTTCACTAGCTCTTTTTTCTTCCTGCAATACGGATATGACAGAGAGACTTCCAGCTGCCATCTTGTGATCTTGAGGGTGGATGCCATGTGCTAAGGAGAGTGGAGCAAAAAGATGAAAGGGATCCAGAACACTGATGATAGCATATATCTATCACACTCTTCCCATACTGTCTCCCTTCTGACTTCTTTTACTCAAGAGAAAAATAGACTCACTGGTGTAAGACAATGTGATTTCACATCATTCTTATTGACAGTCAGATGCAAATTTTAATTCATATAGTCCTGTCCATCGTATAATATGTTGTGATGAAAAGTGATAGACTCATTTTGCCAGGTCACACTTATGTAATCATTTCTAAAAGCCCTTTGCTTCAAAGGCAAAGAAACTTTTATGTGGAATGCAATGCTTGGCACACAGAACATATTCTAAGAAAACCATATTGAATAAGTGAAATAGTAATATTTTGGAGAATCAGATTTCTAAATGATCAGCTTCGGCATGAGAAGGGAACCCCCCATTTGAGATCTGTGTCCTGACTGGTAAGTATAGCAAAAGCACCATGTTTGAACATGACCAAGATACTTTGGCTAGAGGTGACAGTTACACATACTCTTCTGTGTTAATCTCAGCCTTTCTGTAACTCTGATTGGAGTGGGAAGGAGGGAGGCTAGGGATTAAATTCAAGGCCTTGCACATGCTTGGCAAGTGCTGTATCACTGAGCTACATCCCCAGCACTACAACTTTGATATTCCTTAGTTCTCTTTAATTCTCTGCTCTTGCTATCCCTATTCTAGGAAAAGGAATATCTTTGTCATTGGAATGTGAGAGCAATCTCAGTACTGCTGAAAGAGTTTGGAAGCTAGTTGATTCCTAGGGATTGTTTTGAATCATTTTTGCTTTCAAGAGTCACAAAACTCTCAATGCTTATAGATGAATCTTCACATAAAGAAAATTAGCCCAATAAGACTTTCTTTGCCATTTAGCTCCAAATTGATACTTAAATATTGGTGATATGTCTGCCCATATGGTCTACAGCTCCAATTGAACCTTTGTCAATGTCCCAGTAAATTAAACTCTGCTGATATGACCTATATGAGATAAAACAGAGGCCAGTGTGGTATCACATGCTGAGAGCAGAGCATCTTCTCAAAGACTTCAAACCAGGGATCCATTCATCCTCCGAATATCAAGTATTCTCAGCAAAGGACTGCGGCTCTGCTCAGTTTGTCCAAAAGTAACGGCTCTTATATTTGCCAAATCTGTCATCTGAATGCCTCAGATTATTATTAGATGAACACCAGACCTCTGAGTGTTTGCAGGTGGAGGAGCGCCCTATTTTCAGTCTGAAGAGACAACAGTATGTTCTGCAAAGACACAAAGCCTGGCACTATCTGGAGGTTAGCATCAGATGACTCTAATGATCTCAGTTTAGATGTGAGGATGGAAGGGGAAAAGCAGGTGATCTTTGTGCATTTCCTACTGATGAATATTTATTTGTAAAGATCCTTTTCTTGGGTACTCCCTCCATTCAAATTCAGTTCCATCCCACAAACATTTGAAAAACTTCATTATTGAAAAATTATGGTTGCAAGTAGTTTGAGTGTTACTAAAGCTAGATCAGAAGTGGGCCCTGATCATTCTTCCAGAAGGACTTTAAAACTATATATTTCATGAAACCTTTTATATCCACTTGTTTCCACTGCAAACCAACTACAGTTACTTACTTCCCTAAACTATAATATTCTAGTACTGGAATTCTAGAATTCTAGAATCCAACATATTCTGCTCAAGGCAACTCATTAGAACACGAAACGTTTATGTTCTAGTCCTTAAGTAGAATGGAAAATAAGACATGGTCCCTCTCCTGTAGGAGCTATTAGTTTGTTAAGGGAGAAAACTTTTTAATCTTATGGAGTATCTGCCCCACTACCTAAAGCACATGCCTTGGAAGGACACACAGTAGCAGTCCACATTGACTGTGAGTCTGCAACACCTATAACCATCATCACCATGCTTTGAGATTCTTTAATAATAGATATCCAAATTTGGTTAGAGCAGTGATGTGCCCAGTCCCAAGTGGTGGGTGGGTTAATTTAGTCCACTAAATAAGTGGACTAAATAATTTAGTCACCACTTTAATAAGTGGTAAATTAGGGTTAATTTAGTCCATTTTTTACAGTTCTATTTGCTGCTTCTATTCATTCTTTGCGCAATGTGGAGATAGATGTCTAATGACTTCCTATGCAGACACTAAGTGAATCAAAGTTTCTGACTTCTTCTTACAGCCAGGTGAGCCACTCTGCCTGTATATCCAAGCTTCAGAGCAATATCCTCAATGTCCTAGGGCCTGGGGCTCCAGGGCACAGAAAAAGTCATGGCCAACAGACAAGAAGAGCCCTAGCCCTCAATATCTTACCCCAAGGTCACCAAGAGTGGAAATGGTAACTTTGTTGCAAATATTACTGAGAATGCAAAAATTTGTGCTGAAGAATCATGCATTTCACATTTCTCTCCCGCCATCTAGATTTTCCTATAAGATCATATGCTTGTGGGACCAACCATGCTCTGAGGGAAGGGCACTTTGAGTTGAGTTTCACTGAAGTCTGCACCAAACTTGGTTAGGGAGATGGGGAAAAGGGCAGTAGAAACAATTTCAAGGAGAAATTCCCCTTGGTGGCAAGGCTGTGGTTGGAAGTCTCCTATGTGCCTATGTCACTGTCTTGCTGTACCAAGAACTTCAGGGAATCTGACAGCAGAATTGGCACCAAACCAATGCCCTCATTGTTGCACCAAATGGATAGTGAGATTCTCAATTCCCCAAATCAACTACTCTTTTATATTTCAATTTTCCATTTGCTACTGCCATGTGCATATTGTTTTTTAACTCTGGTCAGGAATGTGGGACTGTGGTTTGTTCTAGACCAATCTGGGCTATTGACTAGCCCCATGGTTTTAGGTTTAAATTCCCCTCAAGCTTTAAAATCCAATCAGTCTGCCATTTTTCTGTGTTAGCTAGCTTTCCATAGTTATGACCAAAATGCTTGATAGAACAACTTCAAAAGAGAGAATTATTTATTTTGCTTCATGGTTTCAAAGGTTTTAGTAACTGGTCACTGACTCTATAACCTGGCACCAGAGAAGAGGCTGAATATCCTGGTGGCTGGAATGTGTGGAGGAAGAGGTTATTCATCTAATGATGGACAGGAAGCAGAAAGAGAGGATGTCATAGGGGACCAGGTATAACATTTGAAGATATTCTCCTAATGACCTACTTTCTCCAGGTGGGTCCCCCTCCTAAAGTTTCCACCACTTTCCAAATAGCACCACCAGTAAAGACTAAGCATCCCATATCACACGAGCCTGTGGGGGACATTTCATATATAATTCATGTACAAGTCTATTATTTCATTTGGATAAAAAGTTCAAACAACTTAGATATGTTTAGTCTGCATAAATGAAGACTAGAGAAAGCACTGCAGTTTTTTCATTTTGTGTAAAGCCCTCAGACTGAGGCATTAGTCATTGAAGCCAGAGGCAAGGGTTAAAGCTTTAAATTCATAGGTAAGTTAATAGCTAAACTTGAGAAAATGACTAAAGATATTTTGAGAAGCAATCATAATTATGTAAAATACTTACATGGGCAATTGCATCATACATACACTTCCAAGGGCAATATTGTGATGGAGATGAAGTATGATACCAGTATGTGTTATTAATGTCACTAGCAACCATAATCATATCACCTACCACTTATGTTTTATTTATTATGTGCCAGGTAGTAGGCCCTTTGTTTCATATGTGCAAGGAGGGGAACAAAAAACAAAAAAACCAAAAAACAAGAACAAATGTGAAAACAATGATCACCTGTTTATTTGATGGGAGAAAGGTTGTGTGCTCACAATTTGTTCCTCTGACTCAAGAGTCAAATGGTCAACCAATATTGTTACTCTCTGGAAGTTCTGAGAATGTTGAATCATGGTGTGTGGATGAAACATCCTCAGTTATGGCAAACAGATGACTGGTTCTTGCACCATAACGACGCACCTGCCCACCCCAGTTTGACCGTTCAGCAGTTTTCTAACAAAATCAGCATGACCCTGTGCCCCACTCTCCCTACTCATTCTATCTTACCCCATGCAACTTTTTTTTTGTTTGTTTTCCTGGATGAAAAAAGTCCTTAAAGAGAATTGTTTTTGCTGATGTGGATGAGGTAAAATAAAAACCAGCAGAAGCACTAAAAGACATCAAAATTGATGGGCTCAAAACCTGTTTTGAGCAGTGGAAAAAATGTCTCAGTAGTTGTACTGCAGTAAACAGAGTACACTGAAGATGATTAAAGTTTGAACTTATAAAAATTGTTTTTATATATAAAAATATTTATAAATCAATTCCAGGGTTTTGAAGGGTCCCACCTCATATTATATATAGTTCTACTACAACTGTAAAATTTATATGTTTTTATTATAATTTTAAGATGAAAAAATTGAGACAACTTGCTTCAGGGCAACTAGATAACATGATTTCAAATCTGTGAATATCAACTCCCAAGTCCATTACTATGCAAAACCAGTTTTCAAATAAAAATATAGAGAATTCTTATCCAGTTGAAATATTCACCAAGATTCACTCAAATTGCTTAGAAATTCAGGCCTTTAGGCCATAGAGGTGACCTTTTCAAAATCTGAGCTTTTCAAAATCTGAACTTTGAGCTTCCTGGATATGTACAAAAGTTGCTATTAATTTGGGCTGTGGTGGACATTCCTAACTTGTCTGCCTTATTCCCCTACCATCTTATTGTTCTTTGTAAAAGAGAGAAAACATATTTGTAAAGAAGAATTATACCACCTGAAATCCTTTATCATGTAAGATCTAAAAATTTCAGTACTTTATTTTATTCTTTACTGTATTCCTCAGGATAAAATTAGCAGGGTCGGCCTGGTAAGTCCTTTAAAGGGAGACTCCCTGGGAATACCAGATGCTGCAGGATGGGGAGAAGGACCTGGCAATCGACTCCCAAAACAATCTGCTATTTAAAACCCTGTGAATAGCAGAGAAGCACTAACAATAATGCCTGGCATGGAATAGTGTCTGAGGTTTCATTCTGTTTTACATAGCATTTCTATGAGGTGGACCTGACTCAATGGCACCTAACAACAACAAAAACAACTCCAGCCTTATATTAAGAATTCAGAAACTATAGTACTGTATAAGTAAATAAGAGAATGACTCTGCCACATGTTATCCTGATCAATGAATCTCAGTAGCCACATATGTCCTATCTTGATTCTTTAATTCCTTGATTCTTTAATTCTTGATACTTTAATTCCTTGTATCAGTGATTTATCTTTTCCAGCACAGTGGAATTATGGGTTCTGCTTAAAATTCCTAGGTCTTTAGGAAAATTTGACTTCAGTGTGAGACAGTCACTGTCCCAAATATTGAGACTCTTTCTCAAAATAAAAAATGAAATATAAACTGGGCTAGAGGGTTCAGCCCAGTGTGGAGCACTTGAGAAGTATGTTCAAGGCACTGAGTTCAACACCCAGTATGAGAAAGAAGGAGAAAGAGAGAGAGAGAGAGAGAGAGAGAGAGAGAGAGAGAGAGACAGAGACAGAGACAGAGAGAGAGAGAACGTATATCAGGAAATGCCAATCAAAAGTGATTACATTTTAAGGACCATGGCTAGTTGATTTACCATATTTTTTCCTGATCATTCCACATAATTTTCATAGATGCACAAGGCCCAATGGTCAAAAGTACTCTCCTAAAGCCATCTCACCACCTATCCGACCACATTATAAGGAAACCTTTTCTATGTGGTTAAAGCAACTCTGCCTTCCTTTGGCATATCATAGTTGTTGTTGTTGATAGGTGCAAGTCAAGTCACATCAGACTCATGGCAACTCTCACAGGGTTTTCAATGGCTGATTGTTCTGAAATTGCTTAGGGAGTGGATTGCCACATCCTTCTCCCATTTTTGCGGTGCTGGAGTTCACACCATGGTCTTCAGAGAATATGGAGCAGCTCTCTACCAACTGAGCTAAACCCCAGCCCCTTGGCACATCCTTGTTGTCATTGTTGTTAGGTGCCATCGAGTCTGTATCCAACTCATAGCAACCCTCATAGAGTTTTTAATGGCTGTTTCGGGATTGCCTTGGAAGTGGATTGCCAGGCCCTTCTCCCATTTTTGTGGTGTTGGGAATCAAACTTGGGACCTCAGAGACTTCAGTGCAGCACTCTACCAACTGAGCTAAATCCTAGCCCTGGCACATCCTTAGGATTGGCAAATTACAATCATATTCTTAGTGTCAGAATAGTCCACAGACTCTACACTGTGCATAGCACACCAAATACCTCCAGGATAAGATTCTCGTCCTTGCTTGTATCACTGGGAGTTTATGGCTAAGTGGGTCAGAGGGGTGAGGACCCTTCATAATACTGTTTCCAGGTAATGATTCTTCATGTTCTGTTGTTGCCTGGACTTCATAAACTGAGCATATGTTATATCCTGAGAACTGTGATAAAACCTGAGAGACAATACACTAGAAGTTGACTTTGATGTCTGGAAGCTTATAGTCAGATGAGAGAGAAAAGGTGAGAAATAGGCAATTTTGTCACTTTAGTTTGGGATCTGATGTTAGGTCCTGCAGAACAGGCAGGAACTGGCCATGTGAAGAAGCAAGGGAGAAGGAGAACATTCCAGGGACAGAGACTGGTCACCATGATCCAGAAAGGACAATGATGCTATGGTCTAAGAAGGGAAGTGAGGGTTAGAGACAAATGGAGACAATGCAGGGCCCTATTATTTACTGGCCTGCAGCTATAGCCCTGTGGCATCCGATCCCGTCAGATCTCAGAAGCTAAGCTGGGTAGGGCCTGGTTAGTACCTGGATGGGAGACTGCCTGGGAACACCAGAAGCTGTAGGCTTGGGAGAAGGACCTGGCAACCCCCTCCCAAAAATCAATCTGCCATTGAAAACCCTACAAACAGCAGAGAAGCACTGACAATAGTGTTTTCCCGGGTGTACAGAGGGTCGCTATGAGTCAGATACTGACTCGACAGCACCTAACAACAACAATTATTTACTGACCCTTTAGGACCTGGGAATCTACTAAAGTGTTCCATCACAGGAATGACAAGATTGGGTTTGCTTTCCAGAATGGCTATAATGGAGGCAGTTATAAAAGATTGATTGTTGTTGTTGTTGTTAGGTGCCGTGGAGTCGGTATCCGACTCAAAGCGACCCTCTGTACAACAGGGAGAACACTATTGTCAGTGCTTCTCTGCTGTTCATAGGGTTTTCAATGGCAGATTGACTTTTGGGAGGGGGTTGCCAGGTCCTTCTCCCAAGCCTACAGCTTCTGGTGTTCCCAGGCGGTCTCCCATCCAGGTACTAACCAGGCCCGATCCTCCTTAGCTTCCGAGATCTGACGGGATCGGATGCCACAGGGCTATAGCTGCAGGCAAAAGATTGATGGGGAAACAATATTAGTATGAAGCAGGGAGACTAGCCTAGAGGCTATAGATTTAAGAGGGCTGGCCTGGACTGTGCAATAACGCTGCAGAGTAAAAGAAATGCTTTGATTTGTGAGCTATCTAGGATAGGCTCAATGTTTCTCAATTCTTATCTGCCCTTCTGAGGGCTATTCCTAGTCTGAGAATTGCTGGTCACTGCTGGCAGAGCCTAGTCTGCACTTGAGGTGAGTATTTAATCTGTTCCTTGAAGCTTTCTCAACCCACTTGGACCGTAGGCTCCCAACTTTGCTAGAACACAGGCCATGAGCATCTATGTCAATCTTGAAATTATTCCAGATTATTCTGATTTATAGACACTTGGAGGTTGCCTTCAAGATTATTGGTCCACGATCACTTATTTGTAATATCAGAATGTGGTCTTAAAACACAAGTATCATAAAAATTTGAGCAAACTCATTTGGCTACAGAGTTAAATATGAATAGATACTAAAATGTTTTGTCACAGAAATATTAATGTCTTGGATTAAAAAGTGCTGGGACAGAACCTTCTAAAGGTTTATTCTCTGTGTTACCATTCTGAAATCCAAAAACCTCTGGCTCTGTCAGCTGGCGTTGCTAATCAGGATCATGGGCTTGTATCTGTGTTTCCCCTCAAGCCTTTGATGCAGAATCAACGACTGAACCAGCATTTTTAACATGCAGTGATTTATTTCAGTCCCTTAGCTATTTCCATCAATCCAGTTGTGCTACAAAAACCCCATTCTCTGAACTTTTAAAGCTCCTTAAGGAACTCCAATAAGACAACAGCTGCTCCATTTAAAATATTCTGAAATATCTCTGCCAATTAAAAACATATATATATATATATATATATATATATATATATATATATATATGATTTTGAAGACCTATTTAACCTTTGCACTGATATTTCAAAGCAACAGTTTATTCAATTAAAAGGAAACATTTAAAAACAGATAATATTTTTTGCAGTATCTTAGCAACAGGTGATTGAACCCATGCCTAGAACTAAGGCTTGAGATTTTGCCAACAGGACCACATACTAGTGATATCTTCCTTTTAACAAATGGAATAAATCTAATATTGTTTTGGACAAGTTGTGCTGGATTACATCATAATATGAAATCCTGACAACAGAACCAGAATGGGGGGAGGAGAAGCAGAGAGTAAAGGTTAAGTCCCATATCCATTCTTATGGCTCTTGAGAGAGAAACAAATATGGTGAGCTTCTTTATGCATCTGTTTCACCTCAGGTGCTTAAAGTGAGGGTAACTGGGCAAGTTTATTCTCATCTTCCTTGGTTGCTCAGAACTCAACTGTCCAGCAGGAACCTCTGAGGCCAAGAGCTCTGGCCCTACTCTTCACAGGCTATGCCGTGTTGGAGGTTCACATAGAATTAGAATCGGTACTGGTTCTTATCCCATTTAGGAATTTTGCATAAATCTCTGTAGGAAATGTCACCTCTGCATTGCCTATGAAAAATATTTACATGATCTCAGAGGGTGCATCAAATGGAATAACCCCAATTTTGAATACTATAACTGTCCACTGTGCTCTGGTCATGAATCCCTCTGTTCTATGGGTCACCTTAGGTAGAATCTGGAGAAGCAACGTGACTGAGGTGCCTTGTTCTCTGGTAACTTGCTCATGTCACAGTATGACCACACTCATAGAAGCAAACAGAAGAGTGAGAGTGTTGGGTATAAAGTTATGTTTATGTTAATTAAGAGGAAAAGAGTCTTTTTAAAAAGCAGTTCTTCCCTTGGGCATTTCCATGCCCACTGGCAGATGCAGTGCTAACAACTAACAAAACAAAACAAAACAAAACAACAAGAAAAAAACAAAACTGCCTTTTAACAAATATAATTAAAACAATCTTAAACATACTCTCACGAACATCTTCAGTCAAGGCCCATTGTCCAAGCTACATTTCCAAAACGTCTCAAGTATATAATAACAACCTCATTCATTTGCTGCAGTAATGAGACTATGTATGTGGAATAGCTACTACGGACAGCCTGGTAACTTATCTGTGCTCAGCATACTGTAGCAATTATTACCATAATTATTGGATAATAATTATCATCTTGTACTATGATACAATTGCTAGCATCATCACTGGATTAATTTAGATGAAACTAATAGAGACCATGCCTGCAGCCATAGCCCTGTGGAATCAGATCCCATCAGATCTCGGAAGCTAAGCAGGGTCAGGCCTGGTTAGTATCTGGATGGGAGACTGCCTGGGAACACCAGAAGCTGTAGGCTTGGGAGAAGGACCTGGCAACCCCCTCCCAAAAATTGATCTGCCATTGAAAACCCTATGAACAGCAGAGAAGCACTGACAATAGTGTTTTCCCGGTTGTACAGAGAGTCGCTATGAGTCGGATATGACTTGACGGCACCTAACAACAACAACAATAGAGACCATAAGCTGTACCACTGTGGCGTCCAATTCTGTCAGATCTCAGAAGCTAAACAGGGTCGAATCTTGTTAGTACTTGGATAAGAGACCACCTGGGAACACCAGGTACTGTAGGCTTTGGAGGAGGATGTGGCAACCCACTCCCCCCAAAAATATCAGCCATTAAAATCCTTATGAATGGCAGAGAAGTACTGAAAATAGTGTTTCATCTGTTCTACATAGCTTTACTATGAGTCGGACACTGATTTGACGGCATCTAACAACAACAACAAAAGAGACTACACATTGAAACAATGAACAACTTAAAATACTTTTCTTAGATCTGTTGGAAATTCTCCTGATCAGAGGAAACCTAGCTCAGTTTTATTTTTAGGTTCAGTCATCCATCAAATACTTCCTTTACTATTTTTGGTATTCTATTTTCTGCCAGGTGCTGAACTAGGCGCCAGAGGTGCATAAAAAGTAGAATTCAGCTTCTACTTGCAAGAAATATGTAACCCAAAAGGAGAAAGTGACACATAAATAGGTAATTATGATATTGCATGGAAAGTGAAAGAGATACATATTATGGGAACACAAAGAAGGTCAATCTAATCTGAGCTGGCAAGGGAGGTGGCTTAGCCCAGTTTCCCTCAGAGACAGAGAAGCAGGACAGGGGTAACCCGGATGTC
This sequence comes from Pedetes capensis, assembly GCA_007922755.1. Taxonomy (NCBI): domain Eukaryota; kingdom Metazoa; phylum Chordata; class Mammalia; order Rodentia; family Pedetidae; genus Pedetes; species Pedetes capensis. The sequence goes on from VMDO01023826.1 coordinate 19,953, forward strand.
AACAAACAGATAATTGCAAAGCTGAGAGGGTTGATTACCAGTCTGGCCACAGTGTCACATCAGATCTTTGAGAGAAAATTTGCACTGCCTCTTCTCAGAATAATGAATGTGTTTGTGGAGTGAAGAATATTCCCCCACCCCGCTGCTACCCTGGCTTCCTCCTGCTTTCTGTTTCTCATTGATAGAAAGCTATTGGCTCCTGGCTTTGCTGGGCCGGAGCCCCAGGGTAGAGTCACCTTCTCAATGTCATCTGGTGTAGATGCAGTGTGCAGTAATCCTCACAGTGCAGTGGAGATGGGTTGCTGCAGCAAACCCTTGTCATCACTGTGGGACCAGTTTATGCTCCTGCTCAGACTTTTAGTCTAGAAAGTACATATGGCCAACACTCCAAGTGCTAAATAGAGTGATCTGAGAAGCAGGGATGGTTGTAACTGGAAGGAACAGATATCTGCCTCCTGCAACTTCAGATGGGATGCAAAAGACAGGCACAACCACAGCACCCAGAGATGTTTCCTCCTGCAGAAGCTTCCTTGCAGCCAAAGTGCATTCTTTCCCTCTGCAGGTACAGAGAGCTCTTCCTCCCTCATAACCAGCTGTTCTCACTTGCATGCCCCATCTTTCTAACATCTGTTCAGCTTTGCCCACCAGGTGCCATGGTAGGTGTCAGGAGGACAGAGAAAAATGGTCACCCTGTAGGGTCTCACCTCTCACTTTGACAGGCCCACAACCAACGCCTGGTGCTCAACACCACAACAGAAGTCTCCCACAATGGTGACACAGATGAGGGGGCAGATTATTTTTCTAAAGGAATCAGAAAATTCTCACTGGATCAGAAAGGAGGTGTTGCACAAGCTGAGCCTTTGAAATAAAGTCTTAGTTTGTCTTGAAAACTAATGGAGCAAAGTGTCTCAACTGTAAAGTAATGTATCAAGCAGGATTGAGAGAGGCCACTCTCTATGCAGGAACTATCGGAGGGGGTCTATGTGACCAGACTGTGAATCTTATTCCACCTTTGAAAGTAGACCAGTGGCAGATCTAGGATGGTCATTCAGAACAACTCACTTCCACCAGCTCATTTCCCTACCAGTTGACATACTCCCCCTAGCCTGCCAATCAAATACCACTTCCAAAGCAGTCCATTCTTTTAAGTCTAGGCTTAGTGGGCCACCCAAAAGGAAGGGACAGAGACTTTGCTCTTGGAACGGCATGCTCCCAGAGCCCACACTCAAACAGCATCTGTTGGAGGACTCTTCCCCAGCCCAGCTCACCTTGGGGTCAGCCCACCAGAAATGTGCTTAGAGTCACAGCACAGCCAGCAGCAGATAACACCTCCCTTCCCCTTTGATCTGCAGGCATGGTGATTGTCAGCCTGTACATTTCTGTAAGTGATGAAAACACTAACAATACCCCAACCCCAAACCTTAACCCTGAGCCACGAGGTTGATAATGCTCTCCAGAGCAAGCTGGAACAGTCAGGGGCCTGAGCCCTGTTGTTTGCAGCAAACCTTAAAGGCAGGCCATCTGGGTTTTGGCATGACAAGTCGAACTGGTGGTGTTTGGGATTTGCTCCTTTGCAGGCAGATGTCATGTTCAAACGAAAGTTGCATTACACATGGGATCTGAAAAGGCTTGGGAACGTTTGCCATTAAAGTCAGGCTGCCTGGCTCATCTGAAGCACCAGACAATCTGCCTCTAAGTTAAAAAGGAAACTTGGAAAGATGTCTCCAGGCCTTGGCACGACACAGGCTTTCTGGGCCTTGGTGACACATAGGTGCTTTGTAATGTAGTGCATTGGTTATGCTGTTTAAATATGTATATGCTGGGTATGGAAAGCTAATATATGGAACAATAAGGTAATCCTATATGCTTTACAATGAAAAACACTAGCAGAGGGCTACTTGCTGCCAGAGTTCTGCCATTCTTGCTTAATTCCGTCTTCGTTACATGATATGTTTGAAGGCATACTTGGTTAAGGCTGCATGGAGAAAATGAGCTGCAAATAATATCCATTCTGCCTTCGAGGACCAGGAGGCCAATTAAGCATAGTTCCAATTAGAATGTAAAGAAACAACCAGAGAGAAGTTGGAGCTCTCTCCCAAGAAGCATCCTTTGGCTGGCAGCTGTGTAGTCTACATTGCCACTAGCCTACTGCATTGTCTCTAAAAGATGCTAAGTGTCAGGAAGAAGAGAGAAGAGATGAGAGTAGAGAACTATAGTTTCCCATGTATTCTAAAAAGTGTCTCATACAAAGGAAAGACCAAAACTCTTTAGCATGTTAGAAACAGAAGTCTCTTCTTGGCCTAAAAGTGTAGCTGCTTGGGACCACGACTTTTGGCTCTAGGTTTCAGTTGGGATAGAATAAAAGTTGTGAAATGAAAAACGAAGTTGGTAGCAATAGGGCTGCATAGAGATGACAGGTGAATCCAAAGACAAGAAGGTTCTCCATGGAGCTCTGAAGTAAGAGCTTCCTTACCATCCAGTACTGCCTGGTGCGAGAGGGGAAGGCAGCAAGACCACGCAGGCTCCAGCAGACAGTACTTCACTTCTAAGTTCCCCCTCCCTGTTTGCTTTTTGTTGTCCAAAAAATTGGTGCAGATCAGGGGAAAGACTCCAGATATTGAACTTGGGAAACACTGATTTCTCACTCTGGCCCTGCATGTACATTGGGGTAAACTATTTACCCATCCTAACTTTTGGTTCCTTTATTTGTAAAAGTTTAATGATGATCTTGAGTTTACAGGGTTGTTTTAATGAATCAAAACAACTTATATAAAATTGCTATAATATAAGACATAATCTGGGATGTCAACAAAGAGACAACAAGATCAAGAAGCATAAAGAAATAACCTTCTAAAATAATGAGAGATGAGGTCTCACCAGGTGCCTAACAGACAGTACAGGACAAAACTCCATAGACTTTTTTCCCATCCTCTGAAACCACATTCCTGACCAGTTGCTCTTTCCTCCTGGTTTGCTTGGAATGCATTTGCTTCGAAGTGGCCACATCAGAATCTAGTTAACACAGATTTGTGATTTGGGTCTCATCTCCTGTGAAGCAATTCCCCTGGGAAGCCTACACTGGTCCTCTAGTACAGAAAGTCCTGTGACCCTGTTCCATGCTCCTCACATCCCAGATTGTGTTGCACTTTACTATGATTTTGTGCAAACTTTTCTCTTTCCTCTGCCAGCCTGTGAGCTCCTTGAGACTTATGTCTTATTTACCTCTGTATCCCACTGCCATGGCTAATGTAGAGTAATACAAAATAAGCATTTCAAATATACTTGGTGAATGAATAGATGAATAAATGAATTAGTATTAGGTGAATAAATTTTCCCTCCATCTGCCAGCTAAAAGTTCAAATGTTTCTCACTCATGAACAGGTTTCCTCACTTGCTACTAACATGAGAATACAGACAGAGGAAGACCTCAGTAAACCACATCTCAAAGAAATGACACTTTGTGGATTTCATAGGATGACTGTCTACTCTTCAGAATTACACAATCATAGAAACCACGGTTAGATGGCGCGAGGAGGCCCCTGCCTGAGATAGGGGTGCAAATTGTTTAGCAACCAGAACTTACAGTTGAGACTGGCAAATTCCTTTCTTTGAATGTTTATAACATCAGTTAAGTGGGACTTTCATTGGCTACTTCTGTCTCAGAACCAAGTATGAGTCAAAAGCTGCTCTTGTGCTTCTTATCCCAGCTACATTCCCAAAAGGCTAAAGTTTTTCAGAGAAAAACATCAAGACATATCTATATTTGGAGACAGGAAAAAACACCCACTCAAGTGACAATTGTGGTTGGTGTCCCCGCTGGTGCATACATAACACCTCACCAATTTCGATGATGTCTAAGGCATGGATAAGCACAGAGGGCAAGAAGTACCAGAGTAACTTCAGTCATGGGACTCATTTTTCCCTGGTTGAACAAATAAACATCTGGAAATGGAGAATCACCAAGATGGAGAATCACCACTTAGAGAGCATGGCTTTAGATCTTTAACTAAGGAGGTTTGATTATATTTCAGCCAACTTTAAAAAACTTGCCTCCCAATAATTAGCAATGCTTGCTGGATGACTCCTGGTATGGCCAAAGGGGCCAGATCTTTGGTGCCAGGTTGCTCTCTCTGCATATAGGCTGGCTTCTAATGAAGCAGACAACTGACTGAGTTCGCTCTATTTTCCCAATTCACCAACCTAGAAGTATCTTCTCCTCCCAACGAATGCAGGGCAGAGAGGGCAGAAAGGTGACCTTGGCTCAAAGACCCCCCCCCCACCATATGGGAACAGGCAGGCTTCCCTCTGTGATTGCATGTGGGGTCATGCACAGGACCTTGAACTGAGCATGTCTTCTGCTCCCCAGCTGAACAACTTCTCCTAATGCACAGTCAGTCCTACTGTCATCTAGACAATCACATAATCAGGATGAAATAACAACCAAGGGAAATTACATTGCTGGTGGGGTGTATCCACAAAAGATAAGTTAACCAGAATGTGGGTGAGTGTTGTTCTCCAGGAATGGGACCTCTTTACTCCATTACTGGAGCAAAAGACAATCACAACAACGTTGACATAAATTTATTCAGGATCATAACGGCTATTTCTGGTCTGGCTCCACAAACACATGTCTAATTTCTCAGAAATTCTACAGTTAAAATCATAAGCCATGAGATTTTTGCTGGCAATCATAATTGCACTCTTAAAAAATGGGGCTAACAGAACTTATTGAAGAGTTTCTCAGACTAAGACTGGGTAATTAATAAATACCCAGTCTTAGTCTGAGAATTAATAAATAGTTCAGGTATGTGTTCAGTGTTGAAGACAATAGATGGAAATTATTATTTCACATGGAAGTCAATTGAAAATTTAATCACTCATTGTTTTCCGGTTTTTACTGCTTGACATTTAAGACAAAACTGAGTCATGATTTCTGTCAGTTAAATAAATATATTTTTCTAAAGTTTAAATTATCATCCATCTTAGCAAAAGGGTAATCTATTATATTAGCAGTCACAGACTGATTAGTTATTTATTCTCTTTAAAGGGTAACCAGTGGAGATTAATATTCTGATAGGCTTGTCACAGATTCCTGAGAAGTGCCTAGCTTTCTTTCATCATATAATGTGTCAGACATAAATTCCATTATAAGTACTATTAGTAACAATGCCTTCCAAATTATATTTAATAGTAAAGTCATCATTTTAACTACAAATACTTTCTTTCCTAAGAGTTTTAAATGTATTACAGTGAAAAGAGTACATAGTTAAATGAGTGCTGAGGAAAGAACATTAAGTAAATCAGAAGGACATAAGGGAAAAAGAGATAGTATATTTTTCTTATTTTTCTAGATGAATTATATTATTTACCCAAGTTCTGCCAGTATTAGATGATAGTGTGGGCAGAGAGGGAGGGGCCAAAGAGAGAAAGAGTGGGAAGATCCGACATTATGTTAGCTAAGCATTTAGTATATTCCAGTCACCTTGCAAGAATGACTAAAAAACACTTATTTAAATTCTCACAATAGCTCTTTTGTGTGAATACATTTACTACCTTACAAAGTAGCAAAATGAGTCAGCAAGAAGTTAAATTATTCAAGCAATTTTATACCACGAAGGATGTAAAGAATTGAAAATTAACCCAAGCCCTACCCAGTCCAAATCACCCCCTTCCATCAGCAATGGTGTTGCTTGTTATTCTTCTGGGTAGTAATAGCTGCTGGCAACCACTCCATGTTCCCACAGTATGGATGGGTAAAAACCTTACCTAGATTAGAGTTGAGCTAAGTGATGGATATCTAATCTACCCTGAAGTATTCAGAGTCCCTCTGATTTTTTGGTGATCTGGGTTGGCCTAGGCATTTCTCCTCTGATATTTCCAAAAGTATCAGTTATCACAAAAGGAACAGTAGAGGGAGTTGGGAGTATAACCCACTAGAAGAGTGAGTTCTTCTTTGGCATGCACAAGGCTTTAGGTTTTATCATCAATTCCCGCATTTAAAATAATAAAATGAAATAAAATAAAATGAATAGGAGATACAAAGCACAATAAAACTTAGCCAGCACGTATGTGGCAGCAAGATTATAGTGTCTTTTTAATATGAAAACTACATGTTGAAAAATTACCATGTTTTGAAATGACCTTGAAATTTAGAATTAAAAGACCTAGGTTTGAAGCCTGGGGAAGTAGACATGAATTAGAGCAGGATCTATTCCCTATAGATTTCAAATACACACACACACACACACACACACACACACACACACACACACACACACGGGGCGGCAGGGGGGGGGAGAGAGAGAGAGAGAGAGAGAGAGAGAGAGGGGTTGAGACTACCTTAAGAGATAGAACTTATCTGATATATTCCTTGGCAATAAGAACACCAGTGGCTCTGACTGGTTGTGCAGCTTTGGACAAGCTACTTCTCCAGTCCAAGTTTCTTCATCTAGAAATAGGAAAACTGGGTTCAATGAATGGTTCTCAAATTGAGAGCTTGTTAGAAATGCAAATTCTTGCTTCTGTTTCTACAACCATCATATTAAATCATCTACCTTGGTTCCATGAAGCTCAAGATGCATCATATCCAACAATATGTACAACCGTTTCTGGTGGTGCTTTGTAAAGCATTTTAGAATATGCAACTTTATTCACTGTAAACAAAAAATACTCTTTTTATCATATGGAGCCAGGCATAGTAAGTGCTGCACCGCTGGTAACTCCAGGGAACACAGAGGGAATGCCACTCCGATTGGGGTCTTTCCACTCAGGTCATAGGGGCAAAATGCAGAAGTAACTCAGTTTATAATAGAAGACTTCCTGGGGGATGGACCCTTTGAAATCTTTATATGAAATCCCATGAGGAAAATACCATTTTTCCTGAAGTCCACAGCAAAATGTCTAAGTTCACACAGCTACTGCAATGTGAAGACATCATCTTTGGACTTAGAAACTCCTACTTTATTTGTGTCTGCACTTTTGTAGTTCTCAGAAGTAAAGAAATTGCTAGGGAACAATAGAGTCCTCTTTCCCACCCTGCACTCCACCTCCTGACCCCGGAAGGAATAAAATCTAATCCCTGTAGATCTGGTGTGTGTGTGTTAGGGGGGAGTCCTTCAGTAGTCAATGTGTGCAGGCAGGCAGCGGTGGCAGAGAGCTGAGGCCCCAATAGTCACCAGTGAGCCTATTAAATGTATCAGATGTCATCCATACCTCCTTTATCCTTCTCACTTTGGACCTCACAGGCTGATAAGAAGGGGAAAGCGTTGTAACCCAGAAGTAAAACTGTTGCATGATTATAACCCTGACAGCCTGCCTCTAATGAGCTTCCCTGCAGATAGGGAAAGGGGAGAGCGCTTTGATCTCCTGGAGCAGGAGGCTGAAAGGACTGCTGTTTGGAGCAAAGCTGTCTGATGGGGTCCAGTCTTCCAGTAATCAAAGTCACAAGCTACCATCGGAGCCATTTGTGAACCCAAGATAAGATTAGCTGCTCACTTGATAGATCAACCACCACCATCAACGGAGACTAATTGCAACTGAAATATGACCAGGGACGCGTCAGCTTCTGGAGACAAGAATTTCCTCATCCTGTGTTTAAAGCCAGCCCCACCTTTGTGTTTGGAAACATGAGCAAAACACAACATCTGTAGCATTTTCCTCCTTCCATTCCTGGCTATAACAGAAGAAATGCAGTATTCTTTAAATTAGATATCAGCCTGCAGTTATGCCTTTAACAATAATTCACCCTTGGAGGGTCAGAGAATAGGCACTTTTTCAGTGGAATACTGCAGATCCAGGAATAATTGCACCATGGAATGACTTCATAGTTTCACATTTGTACCAGGCTTTGGGAAATCATGTGCAGGAAGATCTGCTTTGAAATTCTAGAATGTCATGTGCTATAAGAAGAGAAAAGATTGGTCATTTGGAATTTGAAGACATTTAATAAGGGTTGCATTTTGTCTCAGAAGCTGATGTAACTGACATCTTTATATTCTTAGAATTTATTCCCCCATTAGTAGAATTTGAGCTCAAAATGAATCACGGTGAGAACACTTGAACAGTGCCTGCTCCCTGGAAAACGAAGAAAACCCTTTGTTCAACGGACTCCACAATGTGTAAAGTTAGTTCTTTGCTACTTAAAACATCATCCATTCTTCTGTATTTGCCAGACAAGGGGTGGTATAAGAGCTTGAAAATTGAGTTGCTTGTCCTTTGGGAACATTTGTGAGTGTGACTTCCACTTCCAAACACATTCACCTTCTTCTCATGTGAGGGAGAGAGCCCATCGTCCCCACTCCCACTTCAGTCCACGGCAGCTTGGGTCTCTCTATTTCCAGCCTCATCCACTATAGCTCTTAAATTGCTAGGTTCTCCCAGTGTCCAGGCGGCTAGTAAAAGATGCCTGAAAATGGCAAGGGATGATGAGAGGCACCTCATTACAGCTCCCAAAATACATGGACCCAGAATAGCCCTGTGCACTTGGAATAAAAAAGGAGGGAATCAAAAACAGTGATACTCCAAGTCTCCCACCTTGTGCAAGGGTTAGAGAAAGTTCTGTCATCTATTCACAAACATCTAAGACATTAGGACCTTAAGGAGACCATCTCTATTGCCTGTCTCCTTCTGCCCAGGTTGGGCTGACATTGTTCCCTGCCAGCATCTGAGGGTGGTGTCCACAAGGACAGCGCTCAGCAGGTCCTTTTCAGGTTCAACTCTCAGAACCACAGATAAGGGCATCACAGGTGGATGGGTCTTCACACATAATAACACACTCAAAATACACCAAACACTGTGCAAAGCATTTTTACACCATAACGCGTTAATACTCACCAGTAACCTTGGAGTTGCTATTTCTGCTTTGAAGATGAGGAAACTAAGACTCCAAAAGGATGATAAAATAGCCACAAGAACACAGATAATAAGTGGCTGAGCTTGCATATAAAACTAGATGTGTTCGATGGCAGAATCCTCAATTTTAAGCACTATGCAAGAAATTATTTAGATTACCATTCCAATTTATTTATTTGTGATACTTTGTAGCAATGATTTGACTGACCATCTTCAACAACCCTATCTCCACCAACTCTGAAGTTCTTGGAGCCCAGTTTAAAAACCACCAGTCTAGTTGAACTCAGTAGGAGTCCAGCTGGAGAAAACTGGGAAACAGATGTTTAGACACTTTTCTCAACTTCCACAATCACCTGTGGGAATGCAGGACTCTGAATTCCAACCCCCGTCCTCTGCTTTTTCTGAATTTGCTCTGAAACATGAGGGGAATCTATACTACACCCAATGTACACCAGGAAGAGGCCAACTCAGGGTACCCAGAGAAGCTTTTTGATATTCAGAAAGATGACCACAAATTACAGATAGCCACTTTCCCATCATGAATGATGAATCACGAGCGTGCCTTCCAGAACACTCAATGATTCAGATTACATGTTCCCCAAGGACTCTAGATGGCTCAAGATTGCACTATTTGACCTAATTATTAACCCAACATATATTAAACCACAAGTTCTGAGGAACATATTGCTTTGCTGGCTCCCGCCTAGACTTCAACACATGGTCTGTGAAATTAGGAAGACTGAATTTAGACACACAAGCAAGAACTCCTAAGTGCCACACTCTGTACCCTCAGATGTCAGGGATTAAAATGGGCAGAAAGTGCTCTGAGATCATGGGACAGATCTGTCTTTTCCTGTAAGTCTGTGGGTGAGGAAAAGGATTTGCCTCACTTAGGCTGGGCAACACTGCCCATGGCTGAAGGCTCTTTCCTAGACCCCTTACCAACAAGGAGGCTCAGCTTTATCCATCTTAAGTTGCCCCAGGTGTTCTGGCTACTATTCTTTGCGTGCCCTCAGACTTTCTCAGTTCTTTCCTTTCCTTGCAGCTTTGGTCTTATCTGGGAGAAGTATCTGCAGCCATTCCCAGGATTTTGATTCTTTAAAACATAATTATATTCAGTTCACCAGTGCTTGCCAGGCATGCTCTGAGCTGTGGGCTGAGGGAAGCAGGCAGTGCCAGTCTCTGGGCATCATAGGAGCACACTTCAGAGGTCACACTTCCCCAGGCATTAAGTTTTTCCCAAAAAAAGAAAGGGATATAATTCTAAATCTGCTCAAAAGTGAGGCGATCTGGGTTCCAACCCTAGTTCACCCAACTGTGTAACTTTGGGCAAGTGTTTCTTTTTATTCTCTGGATCTCATTTCCTACCTTTTAAAAATGAGGTGACATTTTAGCTTTTACTCTATATCCATGTGATGATAAGTTGTTTCATGTTGTGTTTAGAAAGCACTCTGGAAGCAGCTGACTTACTATAGGTGCTAAAAGGATGAGCAAAGAGGGTCATTCTATACAACATCTGACCACCATTCTTTAAACATTTTAAGGTCATGGAAGATGAGAAGGGACCAAGAAACCTCATTGGTTGGAAGAGAAAACATAGACGAGTATTTATATGCAGGGTGGGAACATGTTTGGTTTGTAAGACAGAAAAGGGCTATTGTTTGAAAGCAATAAAACAGACAACAACAACAAAACACCAGGGTGTCTTAATTCATTTGAGCTGCTGTAACAGAATACCATAGACTGGACAACTTATACACAGCATAAATCTACTGTTTACACTGCTAGAAGCTTGGAGATCCAAAATCAAGGCACCAGCAGATTCCATGTCTGGAGGGACTGTTCCTTATAGATGGTACCTTATTTGTCCTTACATGGCAGAAGGGAAAAGGGTTAACAAGCTCCCTCAGGCCTCTTTTATAAGAACACCAATCCCATTCATAAAGGCTTCACTCTCATGACCTAATCACCTCGCAAAGTTTCCACCTCCTAATATTATTGCCTTGGGAGTTAGGTTTCAACATATGAATTTTGGGAGGATATACATTCAGACCAGAGCATTGGGTAAAGTCTATATGTCTTCCATTTAAGAA
>VMDO01023827.1:0-30889 GCA_007922755.1 Pedetes capensis
AGAGCAAGTTTCACTTGTCTGTTGCACTTTCTTATCATTGGATTTAACAAATTGACTATTTTTTAATGTTCAACCTCTATGTATTTGCATTGCCAATGTTAAAGAAAATCTGTCTAGATTCAAGGAATAAATACTGTTGAGAAACTATCAGCATTGAATTATAACTTTCTAAAATGGCTTATCTTAAAGCTGTAGTTCATAAAATCTCAGTGGATACAACATTCTTAAATGCTAGTAACTTCTGAAAAATATCCTGAGTATTTCAATATTTAGGAAGGTGACTAAAATTCAGGCATTATATTGAGAAAAATTCCTTATGAAAGTTCTATGTTATTAAATAACTTGCTTGTATTTTAATGAGGCCTATAGTAATCATTTAGCCTGCAGCCGTAGTACTGGGGCATCCAATCCCGACAGATCTCAGAAGCTACCCAGGGTCGGGCCAGGGTTAGTACTTGGATGGCAGACCGCTTGGGAACACCAGGTGGTGTAGGCTTGGGAGAAGGACCCGGCAACCCACTCCCAAAAATCAATCTGCCATTGAAAACCCTATGAACAGCAGAGAAGCACTGACAATAGTGTTTCGCCTGTTGTATGCAGGGTCGCTGTGAGTCTGATACCAACTCGATGGCACCTAACAACATAGTAGTCATATGCAGCCATACCACTGTGGAGTCCAATCCTGTCAAATCTCAGAAGCTAAACAGGGTTGGGCCTGGTTAGTACCTGGAGGGGAGACCACCTGGGAATACCAGGTGCTGTAGGGTTGGGAGAAGGACCTGGCAACCCAGTCCCCAAAAGTAATTAGCCATTGAAAACCCCGTGAATAGCAGAGAAGCCCTAATAATAGTGTTTCACCTGTTGTACATAGGGGTGGTATAAGTAGGATGCAACAATAGTAATCATATACTAGCCTTGATTCCTTATGTGATTCTTTTACAATTTATACATGCCAGCCTTTCCCAAATTCCTGCCAAATAATCAAAGCACCATCCCCCAAAACAGACATCCCAAGCCATCTCTCTTAGATCACTTTTCTTCTGTTCTCTCATTAGCTATGCAGACAAATGATGATATGGACAAAATTATCATCATAGTGCCTGACATGGTGATGCACAGGACAAATGTAAGTTATCTTTCTTCTGCTAGTAAGGCAATGCATTCCAGTTATGTAAAGTTCTTGTCCAATTTCTGTGCTATACTTTCTTCCATTGCTGTAACAAATTTTAATATTATTGCTAGGTTTGGGGATTGTGAGTAGATGACAGACATACAAGCATTAAGAATCACCATGATTATAAAATTGTAAGGGTAAAAATTCATACCTAGTTTCCTTATTTTGTTTTTAAATTTTTATTCAAAAGCACCATTAAATGCTTTTCATGTGCCAAATCTTATGCCAGACTATAGGTACATTATGTTGAAAAAGAAGAAACAGTCTCTACTCTTGTGGACTTTACAGTCTAGTGGGAGTGACAAACAGTAATCCAGCAAACACCATATCGGTGAGACATTTTTAGTACATTGCATAGAGGAAATAAGCAGGATGATCTTTCACAAAAAATAGTGTAATAGCTGCAGAAATGGACGCATCCTTTTAGTTTCTATCCCTTTTATAAAGTCACCCTTCAGCTTCTCCAATTAAGTACTGGGATCTCTTTCCTGTTCATTTTGGGCTGCCATGTGATTTGCAGATTTGCATTGAATAATGGACTGTGGTGGGATGACAGTGTGATTTGTCTGAGCGTGAGACCTCAGATTCTTCACCCCATTCTCTTTCTCCTGCCTTTTCAAGAGGTGAACAAGTAGCCAGGTGTGGTGGCGCATGCCTGTAATCCCAGCTGCTTGGGAGGCGGAGGCAGGAGGATCACAAATTCAAGACCAAGTCTGTGTAACTTAGTGAGACCCTGTCTCAAAAAGTAAAACAAAACAAAACAAAACAAAAAAACAGGCTGAGGGTGCAGCTCAGTGGTCCAGCACTTGCAGAGCATGCAAGCACTAGGCGCTGGGTTCAACACCCAGTACTGCAAAAGAAAAAAAAAAAAAAAAAAAAAAAAAAAAAGAGGTGACCAAGTGAGCCTAGCTCTCTAGATTCCAAAATAATGGTTGATAGCTAACTGGGGTTGAATGAATTCAGAAAAATCACCTAGGTAAATCCAACTAAAATTATTATAATGTGTATATTGAGCTGAAAATGGTTATTGGAGTGGCTATGATGATGAAAATCTAATTGATCTGGATCAAAATGGGATCCTCTGAGAAAGGTCTTAAAGGTGGATTTACACTAAGATCTAGATCAGGTTTAGCCAATTCCTGACCCACATGTGCATGTGGCCCAGGATAGTTAGTAATGAGGCCCACAAAATCATTTAACATCATGTGTTTTTAGCATTTATATTCTTTGTGACCCCTCTTATTAATGCACTAACTATATTATATAATGCACTAACTGTCTTAAAGTATAAATTATACTAGTATGTTGTTGTGAGTTGCTGTTGAGTCCAACTCATAGCAACCCTACGTATAACAGAATGAAATACTCTTGGATTCTGTGCCAGGCACATGATCTTTTTTATGTTTAAGCCCATTGTTGCAGACACTATGTCAATCCATCTAGTTGAGGGCCTTCCTCTTTTTCATTGACCTGCCATCTTACCAAATATGATGTCCTTCTCCAGGGATTGATCCCACCTGACAACATGTCCAAGGATCGTCATACACTGTCTAGCCATCCTAGCTTCCAAGGAACACTCTGCTTGCACTTCTAGGACAGATCTGTTGGTTCTTTGGGAAGTCAGAATATTCAATATTCATCTCCAGTACCTTCACAACCATATGATGTGACAGAAAATGGCTATATATTTGTTACATGGATGTTGTTGAGGGCCACAGAAGATCTTTCTAAACACAAACTCTCAGTTTTATGAAAAAGTCACATTTCTAAACAGAAAGAAAATAATTTTCTTGACTTATTTTCTCCTTTAAGTGTATTCCCCTTGTCATTTATTTTATTTTCTTGTAGATCTGATTTCCAATTTCAACCCAATGTTATATTTTCTTTGAAATTTTCCATTCACTCGGATGTTTAAAATTATAATGTTAATTAAAAGAAAAGAATCAGATAAGATATGAAAAATCATTTTTCTTCAACTTTTAAGACTTGTTGCTTTTTCTGCAGGCTGAGTTAACAAGCTAGAAGGACTTCAATGTGCCTATGTACATTGTTTCATTATAAACATTAATTATTTCTTGCTCTTGATTTGCTATGGTATTATAGTAGCACCATAGTTATACAGGGCTGGGATTTAACTCAGTTGGTAGAGCACCACTCTGCAGTCTCTTAGGTCCTGAGTTTAATTCCCAGAACTGTAAAAATGGGAGAAGGACATGGCAATCCACTCCCAAGGCAATCCTGAAACAGACAGCCATTGACAACCCTATGAGGGCCTCTATAAGTTAGACATGACTGGATGGCACCTAACAACAACAAGAACATGTTGTTGTTGTTAGGTGCCGTCGAGTTGGTATCTGACTCATAGCGACCCTCATAGGGTTTTCAATGGCCGAGTGCTTCAGGATTGCCTTGGGAGTGGATTGCCAGGCCCTTCTCCCAAACAACAACATAGTTATACAATATTTTGTGTGTGTGTGTGTGTGTGTGTGTGTGTATAAAATTCAGCTTGCAATCACAATGTAATAATGTGGAAGCAGAGCTAAAAGGGATTTTAAAAATCAATTTTATTCAACTTTCTTATTTATAAGGAAAATCTAGCTGGCAAACAGCAAAATCAGGAATAAGCAAAGTTTTTATGTTTTATGATATTTTGATCTTTCAAGAAAATATAAAAACATTGTGGTAGTCCACTTATAGGTCAGATAAAGATATATTTGGGTATTTGACTCTAAACAATCTAGGCATTTATGAAAATTTCTCATAAAAATATGATCAATTAGAAACATCTTAGCAGAGTGTGATTGCACAAGCCTGTAATCTCAGCACTTGGGGACCTGAGGCATGAGCATGGTGAATTCAAGGCCAACCTGGACTATGTGAGTGTGAGGTCAGCCTGGGTTACATAGTGGCATCCTGCTTCCAAACCAAGCCAAACCAACCCAACCCAAAACAAAACAAAAATCTTCATAGAAAATCTCAACAACGCTTGTTGTTTCTCAATTTCTAGCTGTAGCTCTTGATTTTTTTCACTTGAACTCTGCCATATATGATTCTGAAGATATTGTTTCATCAACTGTTCTTTTGAGCCCCATCACCCATTTTGTTGGGATGCAGCTCAGTGGTACAGAGCTTGCCTAGCATGTGTGAAGCCCTGGGTTCAACCCCTCCTTTTGGCAAGAAATAAACAACAATAAAAAATCCTAATATGACATGAACTCCTTTCACTAACTTTTGCTTTTATGTGCATTCAGGTATTTTGACCTTAAGAGAAGGTAACTTTTACCCATAAGATTAAGTAAAATAGCCGGGCGCGATGGTTTACGCCTGTAATCCTAGCGGCTCCGGAGGCGGAGGCAGGAGGATTACAAATTCGTGACCAGAGGCAGTCTGTGTAATTTAGTGAGACCCTGTTTCAAAAAGTAAAAAAGATGGACTGAGGGTGCAGCTCTGTGGTCCAGCACTTGTAGAGCATGCAGGCGCAAGGCCATGGGTTCAACCCCAGGACCACAAAAACAACAACAATTAAAAAAAAAAGATTAAGTAAACTGAGCCACAGATTGGCCTATAGTGATATTATTAGTCTCAGCAAGATTTAAAGCTTCATTCTTCCAATCCTAGGCAGATTTTTTGAAGCATAAAGACTTCCCTAGTGGTGACAATGTGATTCTAATAACTATTGCATGCATTAGAGAATTAAAACTATGTTGATAGTAGTTAATAAAATAATTAATAATAAATTAGAAAAAAATGGGTCCTATAATGGAGTTCCTACAGTAATGCCCCAAAATAATATTTTTATTGATTTTTAAAAATTCTCTGAAGATTTTGCTTTTCATCAACAATGGATCAAAAGGAAACTGGTAAATTACATGATAGACACAAAAGGGGTTTATTTTCTATCCTTGAAAGTGTCTTTATCTGGTTTGGTATCAAGGTAATACTAGCTTCATAGAATGAAGTGGTAGTATTCCTTCCTTTTTTATTTTGTGGAATAGTTTGAGGAACATTGATGTTAATTCTTCCTTTAGGTCTTGTAGAATTCAGTTGTGCCTCCATCCAGTCCTGTTTCTTTTGTTTTTGTTTTTGTTTTTGTTTTTTTATTGGAAGATTCTGTATTACTGTTTTGATCTCACTACTTGTAATAGGTCTGAATAAGTCATTTGTATCCTCTTGTTTTAATTTTGTCATGTCAAAGTGTCAAAGAATTTATCCATCTCATCTAAGTTTTTCAGTTTTCTTTTAATACGAATTTCAAAGTACTCCCTAATAATTCTCTGGATTTTATTGGTGTTGATTGTAATGTTTCCTTTCTCATCTCTAATTTTATTAACTTGAGTCCTCTCTCTTTGCTCTGGCTAGTTTGGCTAAAGGATTGCCAATTTTGTTCACTTTTTCAAAGAACCAGCTCTTTGTTCCACCATTTCTTCTTATCGTTCTTTTAGTCTCCATTTTGTTAATTTCTTCTCTGATCTATATTATTTCTTTCCTTCTACTTGCTTTGGATTTTGTTTGTTCTTGTTTTCCTAATAGCTGCAGGTGTATCATTAGGTTTTTTAGGCTCACTCTAATTTTTTAATGTAGAAACTTATAGCTATAAAGTTCCTTCTTAGAACTTTGCTGTATCCCAAAGACTTTGGTAGGTTCTGTTTTCATTTTCATTTGATTCTAAGAATATTTTATTTCCTCTCTGATTTTTTCAAATACCCTTTGATCATTTAAAAGTATGTTGCTCAATCTCCAGTTTTGTATAGTTTCTGTAGTTTTTTTTTTTTACTGCTCATTTCTGGTTTATTCCATTTTGGTCCAATAAGACACATGAGATTTTTTTCCAATTTTTCTTTATTTGTTAAGACTTGTTTATGGCCTAAAATGTGATCTGCTGAGACAAATTTATATTCTGTAGCTTTGGGGTTTAATATTTTTTTGTGTGTGTGGTACTGGGTGTTGATCCCGGGGCCTCACGCCTGCATGCTTTGCAAGTGCTGGACCACTGAGTTGCACCCCCAGCCCTTTTATTTTTTTTCCTTACTTCCTGAGACAGGGTCTCGCTAAGTTACATAGACTTCCTCTGGTCTAGAACTTGCAATCCTCCTGGCTCTGCCTCCCAAGCCGCTGGGATTACAGGCGTGCGCCACCACGCCCAGCTGGGGTGTAATATTCTATATATGTTTACTAAGTCCATTCAATCAATTGTGGTGTTTAACTCTGAAGTTTCTTTGTTTATTTTTGTTTGGATGTTCTGTCTATTGATCAGAGTAGGTTATTGAATTCACCCATTATTATTGTATCTGGCCCTACCAGTCTCTTTAAGTACAGTAGTTTTTCTTTTTTTTTTTTTCATGAAGTTGAGTATACTGATGTTTTATAATTGTTACATCTTCTTGATCAAGTGTTCTCTATTAATATGTAGTGGCCTATTTATCTCTTTGAACTAGTTTTAACTTGAAGTGTACTTTGTCAGATGCAAGAATGTCAACTTTTCCTTTTTGTGGTTTCTATTTGCTTGGTATGTCAATTATATCCTTTCACTTTCACTTTCAGTTGATGGGTATCTTTGCCAGTTAGATGTATTTCTTGCAAACAACACAGTGTTGGATCCTGTTTTTTAATCTGATTTACTAATCTGTGTCATTCAATTAAAGAGTTAAGATCATTTACATTTTGGGTTATTATTGAGAGAAGTTTGCTGGTTCTTGTAAATTTGTTTGGTATTTTTTTGGATGGTTCATATACTATTCATTCTTTCTCTTTTATTCATATTCAGGGTTTGCTGTTTTTGTGTTTGTTGTTGTTGTTGTTGTTGCTAGACATGACCTAGTATTACTTACTTCTCTATAATTTTATTCCTCCCATAGTGTTTTTCTTTTCCTGTATTCTCATGTTAGGTAGAGGCTATCTTTCTTCACCCTGAGTGGATAGAATTCCTTTAAGTATCCTCTACAATGCTCGCTTTGTGATCATGTATTGTTTTAGTGTGTGCTTATCTTAGAATGACTTTATTTCTCCATCTGTTTTTAAGGATAGTTTTGCTGGATAAGGTATTATTGGTTGGCAGTGGTTTGCTTTCAGGTTTTAAAATATATCAGTCTAAGCTTTCCTTGCTTTTAGGATTACTTTTCATAAGTTTAATGTTTTTGTGATGGGCTTGCATTTGTAGGTGAGCTGATGTTTTTTTCTTGCGTCTCTTAAAATTGTTTCTTTGTTTTGTACTTTTAGCATTCCCACTATAATATGGAGTGGGGAGGGTCTGTTCTGGATGCCTCTGTGGTTTGAGTACATGTTACTTCCTCTAGGTTTAGGAAGTTTTCAGCTACTATTTCATTGAACATGTTATCTATGCCTTTAGTTTCAATTTCAGCTCCTTCTTGTACCCCCTGTATTCTTAGATTATGTTGGTTCACTTTATTAAGTAGCTCCTGAAAGTTTTCTTCATATCCATTTGTTCTTTTTCCCTCTTTAGTATCTGAGAATATAAGCTCTTCAACCTTGTCTTCATTCCAAGATATTATATCCTCTGTCTCATCCAATGTGCTTGAATTATTTTCAACTGCCATTTTGATTTGATTAACTGTGGTTTTCAATTCCAATACTTATGATTCTTTGTCATGATTTCAATTTCTTTTCTGAGTTGTTCTTCTGAGGTGGATACTATTTTGTCAAGTATCACGATTTAATCTGCTTAGTTGTGTTTTATTTGAGGTCATTTATCATCTTTTATATTGCTTATCTGGCATTTTGAGCATTGATGTATCTTGACTTCAGTTATTGAAAGTTGTATGGCCATTACGGGGATTCTGTTTGTCTTGTTGTTGTTGTTGTTTTTTCCATATTTCTTATGTCCCTGACTATTTCTTAGTGTGGTTATCTCTTCATTACTTCTTTAGGAGTATTCTTGTTAAAAAGTCTTCTTTTGAGATCTTGATCTCTGGTTTCACTCAGATAAGACAGATCAATGCAATGCTGTAGTAACAGTTTTGACTAGAGACACATTTAACATAATTTGGGGTCAGGTATTACTTAAGAGAGTTGCCTATAGGAGAGATTTGGTAGGGATATTTGTGAGTAAGTTTAGTAGATAGATATTAATTGAAGAAAGATATTGATCTTACATAGATGGAAGTCAGGAGGAGAATTGAGGGAGGAGGAGAGATAGCTGGGTTAGATAGGAGTTATCAGAGAGAATGGGAAGGTAGGAAAGTGTTGCATAATGTGGAAGAAGAGAACATACAAAAATAGATCTGTTTATACAGTGTATAAACAATGTATTTAAAGTTACTACAAATTATATGGGGTACCATCAATATAAGCTTGTAGATTCTCTTTTCTTATTCTCCCTCCCCTCCTCATTTTTTTGTACCAGTAGGTTTGGAAGATATTGAAGCTTTTGCTATGAATTAACTTCGGATGAACTAAAGAGTTAAAATGTTTGAGATATTATTAAGTGAAAAGGATTAAAGATATTAAAGTTTACAGAGAGGTAGAAAAGAAAAAGTACAAATTTAGACTATCCAAGATACATAGCCACATAAACTAAGGCCATCTAAAAAACAATATCTGAGGTACCCAACCGACCATAATACCAAACCAAACCAAGCAATATATAATGAATAATAATAATAATAATAATAAATAATAATAATAATAATAATAATAATAATAATAATAATGGCAATAATAATGATAAAAGAGAATAAGAGTGTAACTAGCATTCTTTAGTCTTTACCAGAGTTACTTCTAAGACTTTCAGCTAGGGCCTTCACTGGAAATCTCATCTATCTGCTGGATGCCTTCTGGTGGTACTCCTGGTAGTCAAGAACTCCACTGCTAAGCTCAGGGTTGCAAAATGCAAAAAGCAGACCTTCTCTTTGCCAGACACAAATACTCCCTTGTCTGGTTTCTTGAGGCTGCTCTTGGGGACATAGGTTCCAGGAAAATCCAATTCACGATGGAATAATGTGATTGATGAGTTTATATTTTATTTTATCTTATTGTTTGCCTGAACTTTTACTGGTAACACAGAGATTGTGGGTTACTTGCTTCCCAGCAAATGGTGCTGGTACCACATAGCTTGCATGAGTTTCCAGCATCCCAGTAGCTGGTGCCATTGATGGGCAGCAACTATGTAGTCTGCCACTCTAGTGGAAATGGCAGAAGCATAGTTTGTCCTCAGCAGGTAAACCCCCTACCACCATCTTGTCCTTCTTGTGCCAGGAACAGGTTATTCACAGAGAGTGCCAGAGTGGCTTTGCACTCATCTCCCATGCAAGCCACCAGAAGCCCTAGTGCTGAGATATAAACTGTCAGCTGTCCCAATTTCTTTATGGTGGAGTTTTTGTATCTTGTATACTGCACTCAGCTTCTCTGTGTCAGGTCAGCAGACACAGTCCACCAAGGATTTCTTGTTCACTTATGGCTCTGTTGGGAGAAGGACCTGCAACCCCCTCCCAAAAATCAGTCTGCCATTGAAAACCATATGAACAGCAGAGAAGCACTGACAATAGTGTTTCCCCTGTTGTACAGAGGGTCGCTATGAGTCAGATACCGACTCGATGGCACCTAACAACAATAACAACAACAACAACAACAATATGGCTTTGTGCCACCTGTTCAGTTCCTTATGGTTGCAGGCACTCTCCTGGGTTGGGGGATACTTCCTCTGGGATGACACATGGCTGCAAACAATTTCACTCATCTTTTCATGCTGGGTAATTTCTCTGCTTTTTCTTTGCTGAGAAAGAACAACCTACTTGGCTATGTTTGCGACGGCTGTCTTGGACTTCTCTACTCAGAAGAGAGTCCATTACATCACAAAAGTCATGTTTAAATTTTAAGTTGAAACTTATCAATGTGATTTATGTGATTCCTATCATGATTAGAGTTGCATATTTCATAGGTCATTCTACTTTCTGTATAGAGAATGGATTAGTGTGAAGGAAAGTTAGAAAAATAACTGGGATTTTGGAAACTGTCACAATCATTCATTGTCAAAGCCATGGTAATAAAGCCATCCAAGGTATAAAAAGAAAATAGATTTATAGTAGTTTTGGAGGGAGACTCCAGTGTTTTCAGATTTGAGAGATCAAGACAATCATAGAATGATTCTTTTCTTTTTCCCAATGTCTTTGGAATCCTTTCAATGTTACTCTGTAAAAAAATAAATAAAACAAATTAAATTTATTAAATATCATTGGTTAAAAGCATAATATATAGGGGATTTTTCTATAATAAGCCAGAAAAACAGTAAAATATGTAATGACATTTATATATAATTGGACTATATCAGGTCATATGGTACTAACTTTGAGTTCTAATGCCATGGGTAAGTACAACAGCAGTTTAAATTCAAACTTCAACCTTGAATGTCTTTCTTGCCTCTCATGTTCTTTGAATTCACATCATCTTTGTGTTTGTAATAACATATAAGAAACATTTTTCTATTTCTAATTACCTGATAGATACTATGAAGATAATACTGCATCATCCTGAGAGAGCAATAGTTTTTTGGTTGCTTATTGAACTTAAATTCTCTTGAAAGGCACAGAGAAAAATAAATGAACGGAAAATATTTTCATCCCAAGTTAGCTTTCTATCTCAAACCCAATTTGAGGTCATCTCAAACCCTTTGTCCTCTAGTTGCATCTTTATTCAACATTTGCCAACACAAACATGGGATAGCACCTAGATCACATAGTTATTTTGGAAAAGAAACATTAACAGTATTATTTCAAGTTACTTTTTCTCCTAAATATAGATGTCAAACCAAATAAACACTTTTTATTACATCAAATTTATGGTACAGAATAAATATCTGTGTATGTTTCTGTTTAAAAACCATGGAAACACAAGAAGGAAGAAACAAATTATACAGTTGCAAGAAAACTGATTTCTTCTTCTACAAATTCAAATCCTGGGAGATTTTTTCAGTGTCTCTTGTAATGTGAATAAAGGTACTGAGGGGTTACGCTTGAATATCCCTTCTAAGAAAAAAGACTGATTTTAAATCAGTCTTAAAATGAAGATTGTCCTAACCCTAAGAATATATGTGAAATTTCAATCTGAAGAAAGATTTAATGTTTATCACAAAAGGTCACATTCCATGATCTCATTCTGTCCATGATATCATATATTGTTGTTGGAGTAAATGGACAGAGCTTGTCTAATAGTCTTTGCTGTCTTCAAAAATGTAAGTACTATTTCATGGCATGTTTGTTAAATGAGTGTTGGCACAATGGAAATAAAATAGTTTATCAACAAAAATTGAACAAATCCTTTTATTATAAAATCATTTATACTAGGTACACTTATTACTGTGATGTAAAGATTGTCAGAGACGTGTATGGGTGGTAAATTATTCAGATTACACAGCCCTATTCATAAAATATAAAAAGTAATTTCTTTTAAACAAAATACACCAATGGAATGGACAGAGAGACAGATAATTTTAAACTCAGTATGGTTTACTGCATGTATTATGCACTGAAGAGGTCAATGACAGAAATATTCTATTACTGTTTAAACAGCTTAGAATGTATAATATGTACTGTTATTCATCTTGTCCTAGAAGCATTTAGACAATAAAATATTCTGGATTAACCCACTATCCCTTCAGTTTCTACCATTCACTATAAAATATTTATAATGTGTCTTGAAGCATATATAAACTCACTTTATAAAACACAATGTGCCAATTTGGTAAGCAGTCTTTAAAATTATTGATTTTTTGTGATAATTTCAACTACCCAAGAGCATACATTTCCAGCTAAAGCAGATACTTCTTGAATTTTTTAACTTTTTAAATTAAAACTCTATTTTAGAATTGCAGGTTAATGATCTCCTATGGCAAATATAATGTATCCTACAATAGAATTTCACACTGTCAAGCTTTTAGCCAATATATAGAAATGATTTTTTCAATGGCAAATGAAAGATTAAGCTTAGTGCCTGTTAAAATGCATGAAATTTCACTTCACTTAAAACATATGTTAAGACTGTCTAGAACACATAAAATTTTGCCTACCAGACTAGTCCCAGTTTGTTCATCCTTCAGGGGTGGTATGTTCTTTGACAGTCTCTTACAGTTTTTAGAGTGCTCTCTAAAATTTCTTAATGATATATGAAAAGCTCTTGGTTCAGAGAAAGTGAGAAAGGGAAACTCTGACTAAAGCTCTTACACTAGTCTCAGATTTGTGGAGACTTTCACAGAGACCTACAAAAAGCCAAAGTTTCAGGAATAGCACCCACTAGTAAAGGGCATAAAAGCAGAATATATTGTCTTTCAGTTCTCTTTGAAAAGATTTTGCACCCTTTATGAACAAATATATTCTGGATTCTTGCACATACATTCAAACAGTGGAATGAATGAAAAAGACCAAGTTTGACTGAGACAGGCTAATAGAGTTAAGGAAGTAATTTTATTTAGGGAATTATCAAAACTGCATCTTGTCCCCTGATTGGTAATCAAGGATATCCTCTTGATTGCCCAAGGAGTGACATCTGATTTCACCCTTTATTTGAATGTCACTCCTAATTGGTTGTGTCCAGCCCCTTAGGCCCCCACCTGATTGGCATCTTGAGGCAGTTTAGATAGCTACCCAAGGACTATATAAACAAAGCTTGCTCTGCATGTGAGGCTGCTAATGGTGATGCTGAGTGCTTCTGCCTGCTTGCCACCTGCTGGGAGGTTGCTTGCTGCTGGTATGATCTGCCACTCCATCGCAGGTGGGCCACACCATCACCAGATCAAGAGAGAAGACTTCCTGCCATCTCAAAGGCCACTCCATTGCCGGACCAAGAAGGAAAACATGAGGAACCAACAGCAGTGGAGAAGAAGCCAGCCTTCACGGGGGACATCCAGAGGGCCCCTGGCCCACTGCTGAAAATGAAGAGGCTCAGGACCCAGAGCCAGAGGAGGAGCTGCAACACTGAAGAGCCTTGACACTTATGCTATCCCAAAGGGCGGGCTTGAGGGCTTTATTTCTTTAACAGGTACTGTACAATAAAATCTGTACCAAAGGCATCTCAGAGACTGATGCCATCCTTGACTCTGTCCGCCATGCCTTGCCTGTCCCCCATAGTGTTGGGGTTCAGGCACCCCCCAAATTTTTCTATCCTTGATCTCATAAATTCCAATTCTGATTATTTGACTGGCCTTTGAAACTACTACAGGAAAAGAGTGATAATCTATTTCATTTTATAATGACTTTCTATCATATGTATGCCTGCAGCTGTAGCCCTGTGGCATCCGATCCCGTCAGATCTCGGAAGCTAAGCAGGGTGGGGCCTGGTTAGTACCTGGATGGGAGACCACCTGGGAACACCAAAAGCTGTAGGCTTGGGAGAAGGACCTGGCAACCCCCTCCCAAAAATCAATCTGCCATTGAAAACCCTATGAACAGCAGAGAAGCACTGACAATAGTGTTTCCCCTGTTGTACAGAGGCTTGCTATGAGTTGGATACCAACTCGACGGCACCTAACAACAACAACAACAACAACAATCATATGTATGTGAGTATATGTGCATATTGTTTGTCTAGTTCCCTTACTGTTGGTAAGTATATTTTTAAACCTAGCAATGAACACATTTATAAAAACAAAAGAAATTTAGATGGATGATTACTGTTTTATCTCTCTCATTACTGGATAAGAATGACCATCTTGTTCTCTGGTAAGTTTTACAATACATTTGCTAGTACCCAGATGACACTGCCAAAGCAGAAAAATTCAAAGTTGTCAACTGCAGCCATTAATTAACCTGCAAACCTTAAGGCATCACTTTTTGATGGTGATGTTGTGGAAATGTTCTATTTACACATTACTCATTTACATGTCTACACCTGGAGAGTCCAAGATAGCAATAGAATCTGGAACTTATCTTGTCACAGGGCTGTGAAGGTGTGTCAGTGGTCAATATAGACATTCTTCTATTCTTCTCTCTCATATTTATTTATGGAATAACACTGAGAGGAAATTACTTGTGTATTTGAAATAGCCCCACTTCTCACCTGCTCTTCAATAGTCACTTAAAATTTACTTCTAAGGGTTTCAGATAAAGGAGAAAGCCCTCAAGGTAAATGACACCAAGCTTATGGCAGAGTAATTCAAGTGCTTTCTATTTCTAGACATAATTGCCCCAAGTAAGTTCAAAGAGAGAGAAGAGTTTATGAAGTACAGTACACACAGATACCTAAATAAATATCAATATATAACCTATAAGCACAACCAACAAAAGAAAAATAGATAAATCAGACTTTTCAAAGTTAAAATTAAAATATTTCATATGGGAAAGAACATTATCAACAAAGTGAAGATACAACAAGGTGAAAATATTTGCAATTCAAAACTCTTTTAATGGTTTCATATTCAGAATATATAAAGAACTCTTATCACTCAACAACAAAAATCAGACAACCCAATTCAAAATTAGGCAGAGGATATAAGTAGACTTTTCTCCAACAAAGATATACAAATAAACAAAAAGCATAAGATACATTGAATAGTATCACTAGTCATTAGTAAAATGAAATTAAACTTAAAATAAGATACTACTTTATGCCAGATAAGATAATTATAAAAAAATAAAAACAACAGATTTTGCCAAGAATATGGATTCATTTTGCCTGCAGCCATAGCCCTGTGGCATCCGATCCCGTCAGATCTTAGAAGCTAAGCAGGGTCGGGCCTGTTTAGTACCTGGATGGGAGACCGCCTGGGAACACCAGAAGCTGTAGGCTTGGGAGAAGGACCTGGCAACCTCCTCCCAAAAATCAATCTGCCATTGAAAACCCTATGCACAGCAGAGAAGCACGACAATAGTGTTTCCTGTTGTACAGAGGGTCGCTATGAGTTGGATACCGACTCGACGGCACCTAACAACAACAACAACAATGGATTCATTTTAATCCTGTCATGCTGCTGGTGGCAATGGTAAAATGATGTAGCCACCATGGAAAACAGTGTGGTGATTCATACAAAGTAAAACAGACTTATCTTATGGTCCAGTAGTTCCATTTCTAGGTATATGTCCAAAAGAATTAAAAGTAGAAACTTAAACAGATACTTCCACATAAATATTTATGCACTATTACTCACAATAGCCGAAAAGGAAAAACAGTGCAAATCTCCTTTGATAGATGAATAAACAAATTATCGCACATATATACAATAAAATATTATTTAACCTTGAGAAGGAATGATATTCTGATACATGCTACATGATTGATAGACCTTGAAAATGTGCTAAATTTACCAAGCCAAATACAAAAGGAAAAATATTGTATGATTCTATTTATTCTAGATACCTAGAATAAGAAAATTTATAAAGGCATATAAAAGTAATTACCATGGACTAGTAAGAAGAAAGAATGGAAAGTTATTATGTAGTGTGCACAGAATTTCTGTTTAGAATGAAGAGCTTGTTCTGGAAATATATAGTGATTATGACTGCACAATATTGTAAATGTGCATACTGTCACTGAATTTTATAATTAAAATAATTGAAATAGTAAATTTTGTATTATGAATTATCTTTGTTCATTTGGGTTGTGATAATAAAATACCCAAGGCTTGGGTGGTTTAAATAAAAGACATTTATTTCACATTTGTCTGGAGGCTGGGCAGTGCAAAACAAAGGTGCCAATAGATTCAATTTTTGGAGAGAGTGGATTTCCTGGCTTGCACACAGCCACTTTCTTACTATAGCCTCACAGTGTAAAGACAAGGTGCTCTGGTATCTCTTATTCTTATAAAGGCACTAATCCTATCTTGGTTGTCTACACCCTTAGGACATCCAGTTATCTCTCCAAAGTTCTAACTTCTCATACCATTACATTGGAGTTTAGCATTTCAACACAGGATTTCTGGAGTCACACAAATAGTTTATAACATGTACATTTTACCACAATAAAAACTTAAAATGCTTAGAAGACTCCATATTATTTTATGCTATACTTTAAAATGGCCTGGAGCCATAGCCCTGTGGCATCCCATCCCTTCAGATCTTAGAAGCTAAGCAGGGTCAGGCCTGGTTAATACTTGGATAGGAGACCACCTGGGAATATCAGGTGCTGTAGGCGTGGGACATGGACCCAACAAACCACTCCCAAAAATCAATCTGCCATTGAAAACCCTATGAACAACAGAGAAGCACTGACCATAGTAATGCCTATTGTATGTAGGTTCACTATGAGTTGGATACTGACTAGATGGCACCTAACAACAATAACAACATACTTTAAAATATTTTTTGTCAGTGGAAATAGCTACTTGCTTTCAAGTCTACAGATAAACATTTTAACATTTTATTAAACAATTACATTAGGTTACTTTACGCTTTAATCAGTCCTATTTTTTACCCTTTTATAATTTCAGATTATTTCATTTCTATGTTAAAATATAGGGGCTAAGTATGAAAGACAAAAATAAATATAAGTTCATACATATTATTAATTCTATTAAATTCTCCACAATTCTGTATAACACTTTTCTTGCTTTTACTATAAGCTATACAGATGCATACTTCCCTTGTAAGGTACATATTTCTACCAATTTTTTAATGAGAAATTATCTAAATGAGGAAAGCATAATTCAACCTTTCCAATGCCTTTGTCACTTTTTATTTATTAGTATTTGACAAAATACATGAAGGAAGCCTGACTTACCTTTTATCCATTAATACCTCAAAGTTTGTAAGAGGAACATAGCTTCTATATATCATTCCCATTAATGAAAAGATTGAGTTTGCTTTTGAATTGGAATGCATTGAAATATAAAAAAGAGGGAGCCCCGGGTTCTAAATTCTCTATTCTGTCACTGATGTGCCCTATAGTTTTGAGTTAATGTTTTAGCATGCGTGGGCCTTTTTTCTTTTTACCGTTGGCAAAACAAGAATTATTGTACTAGATGACCTATAAAAGTTATTCAAACAAGTGACTATGGCTCTGTTCCAATAAAACTTTATTAACAAAGCAGCTAGCAGTCTAGATTTGGCCAATGTGCCACAGTTTGCTGACCTCTGACTTAGAAGATAATATTTTTAAAGTCAATATTCTATTAGCATGGAATCAGGGAAAACAATGTTGATGGTACTGTTTTTAAGTAAAACAAAATTTCAAATATTGGAAGAGTGGCACTGTTATGTTTTTCTCCTTTAGATGCAGAAGTAATTAATATGAAAATATCAGAAAAATGGGATCATACTGTAACTCGAAGTAAAGCTCTTGAAAGCCTTTTATATGCTGAGTTTGAGCATATAAATAGGTATATACACACTAATAGCATTTGAAATTCAAGTCCAGCAAATTGAGCATCTCATTTCCACTCTGTAGGGACAAATAAAATATTTTTAAAATGTAGGTCAGGTGGGCTAAATCTAAGAAATCTATGTGCAAACTGTTTTTATAAGAGTTATATTCCTTTTCTCTTCCTGAGGGACATTTAATCACTTTCAGTGGTAAAATCAGCAAAGAATATTTACTTTGGTCCAGATATTGTATTATAAGGTTTAACAATTTCATATTACTTAATTAACATGGTTTTCTAGGAAGTTACACACCATTTGGCAATGGAGTACACATTTTAAACTCTAAGTTAATGGATTTTACTCTCATGAAATCAAGACATCACACAGAATGGTATTCAGAACAGAACATACAACTTGACAAGAGTGGTGAAACAACAGGTATCCAATTTTGCTGACAAGCAAACACAGAGACAGTCACATGTTTGCATTCTTGTGGTAGGAAGCAAAAATTTCCCCCAAAATTAATTGCTTAAAAATCTGGTACTTCCCATATCAGTAGGCACATCAGCAAAACTTAAAATCTCACTTTCTATATCCTGAAGCAGCAATAGTACAAGAAAATTATGTGTAAATCAAAGAATAAAGCAATAGAAGGGTTCTTAATACTTCCTAGTCCTTCTATAACATAAAGGGAGAAATCTTTGTATATAGCAAGCTGTTAGAATGAAAGAACGTTCAGAATGCAAGGGCTTGGCATCCTGAATACGTGAGGGAACTTAGTGACAGAGGCAAACTTGGTTCTGTTCAGACAACAGCAGGTTCATGTGTGATGAGCAAGTACATGACATAATGACAGAGGACAATACACAGACACTAGGTGAACTGTTAAAATCTAAAATGATCACATTATAAATTTTGAGGTCTTGGCTCAGTATGTGTGTACGTACGTACGTATGTATGTATGTATGTGGTGCTGGGAGGTTGATCACTAGGCCTCTCATGCACTTTGAAAATGCTCTACCACTGAGCCTCAACCCCACCCCGTTTTTCTTTTCTTTTCTTCTCTTTTCTTTCTTTTTTTTTTTTTTTTTTATGTTGAGACGGGGTCTCACTAAGTTACACAGGCTGCCTTTGGCTTTGAAATTTTGATCCTCCTACCTTTGTCTCCCGAGTTTCTGGGATTACAGGAGTAAATCATGGTGCCTGACTAGGTGGGGAAAGTTAATTTAAAAAATGTAATTTTGAATTACAAATACAAGAAGCAATTTGAAAAGTTGTTATTATTCCCTATTTCTACTTCTAGTAGAATATGATGAATAATGGTCACTCCCCACATCCCCCCCCATATACTTAGTAGTTCCTGCAGCTCCATAAAGTTGTAGTTCCTAATTATTTTCCCAGTGGTTAGGGGGACAGGTCAGGGCAGATCTGTGGACAGTTCATGTTGTCTGGAAGGGCAAAGGTGCCTATGCCACCTCCATGAAAGGGAAGAGCACTACTCCTTATCAAGGATACATGGACTGCTTGTTCAGGATCAGTAAGTCTAGGACAGTCTGATGATTCAAGATGCTGACATTCATACATACTAATCCATGGGCAAGTGCATCATTTTTTCCTAACCAGGGCCCTGAAGTGCAGTAGCATAGAAGCCTGGCCAAGGCTAATATTCAACATTCTCCTGAGTTCTATTACTCCTTTGGTAAAAATTATAGACCTGATCACCAACTTTCTTTGTCTATCCACTGCTGAATATTAGAGACTTTTTTTTTTTTTTTTTGCTGTAAAGGAGGCACTGTTTATATATCTTGTAACTGATGGTATATCACCTTTAGCCTTCTATTTCGCCAGAGCATTACTTACCCTAATAGCACAAATCATTAATGTTTTATTTAATTGCCCACATCATTAATATTTTCCTCATGTCTCCTGAGTACCTCATATTTTTGCTCTGGTAGTTGCTTTTCTACTGGTAAACCACTGAGCTCACCACCGGCTAAAACCTAAAGTTATATGGCTTCTTTGGGCCAGAAGTTGTCCATGCTTCACCTACTGTGGTCAAGGAACTCTTTGCTACCAGCCAATAGGTAGTCCAGCTCAGCTTCAAAATCCCAAGGTAGCATCTGCTTTCATTGACTATTCCTGGTACAGACTCAGAGAGGTTGGTTTACTTGGTAAGTAAACTCAGAAACAGAGACTTGCATGTAGGAAATGAATCAGAATGTGTTCACGGGATTTACACATGTAGAAAGGGAAGGAAGAAATATTGCGGGGAGAGGGAATTTGACTGCAATGCAGTTGCAACAGATGCCTCAGCCAATTGCACAGAGTGTATGATGCTAGGACTCCCCTACAGAGAATCATGTTGGGGGATGAACTTAACTTTCACATTCCTGCACTGGCAGCAACTCCCAAAACAATCTGCCATTGAAAACCCTATGAATAGCAGAGAAGCACCGACATAGTCCCTGGCATGGCACAGTAACAAGGAGTGTTTCATATGTTGTGCATAGGGTTGCTATGAGTTGGACCTGACTCAGTGATGCCTAACAACAACAACAACAACAACAACATAATTGAAAGGTCTGTATATTAAGGCAAAGGAAAAAATTCTCATGTTATCATATTTTTATCAAACTTTTAGACCAACACATTTATCTGTAACTTTTCTGATGACACAGGGTCTCTGTTTCTATTGAGTGATAGTATTAAGAGAGATATGTGGTTGTAATTATATGCAAAAAAATACACATACATAGTTAAGCTTTGTATATATGATATATCTACAAGAAAATATTCCAGAGCTTTTCTAGTCTAAAACAACTCAGATTGTCTGTAAGTTTTCTCTTCATAAAAGTACAGGTAAGTAAATATTTTAGTAACTACATTAATAATAGATAATTATATAAGTTTAAATATTAATAAAAGGAAGATGGTAAAAATATGGAAATTTAGGAAAGAGGTTAGTAATAGCTCACTAACTGAAACTTGTTATTTATTTGAAGATTTTTATGAAAGTATTTCTCATAATGAATATAACTGGAAAAATGCATCTTATATTTATAATGCATATAGAGTCCAATATCTTTAACTTTTTTAAAAAATCACCTAGAATGAAAAGTTTTACTATGCACAACTTTAGAAACAGATAAAGTTTCTCTTAAAATTGCTCATCTACTAGGCATGGTGGGGCACACCTTTAGTCCTAGCACTTAGGAAGTGGAAGCAGGAGAATTGTGATTTCAAGGTCACCCTGGGCTACTTAATAAGATCCTGTCTCAAAAAAGTCAAGGGCTTGGGATGTAGATCAGTGGCAGAGTGCTTGCCTTTTATGTGCAAAGCCCTGGGATTGATCCTTACCACTGTAAACAAACAATCCAAACAAAAGCTCTGCTAATCTGATTTAATATATAGTAACAAATATACCCCTTCATGTGTCTATGAGCTTGTCATGCTGTGGGGCTTTTGTGTTGCTGTGATGCTGAAAGCTATGTCACCAGATTTCAGATACCAGCAGGGCTACCCATGGTGAATAGGTTTCAGCTGAGCTTCCAGACTAAGACAGATTCAGAAGGACCTGGCATCCCACTGCCAAAACAACTAGCCATCGAAAATCCTATGAATACCAGAGAAGCACTGTCAAAAATGATAGTGTCAAAAAATGAGCCCCCCAGGCTAAAAGGCATTGAAGAAATGACGAAGAGTTATATCCTCAAAGTAGAGTCAACCTTAATAACAGGAATGTAGTAAAGCCCCAGGGACTTCCTTTAGCTGATGCAGCATGACTCAAAATGAGATGAAACATGGTGACTGAAACAAAGCACTCAAACATAAAAAGATCATAAGCATGGCACAGTGTTGGGATTTCATTCTGTTTCGCTTGGGGTCAATACAAGTCAGATCTGACTCAATGGCACACAACAACAACAACAACAAAAACAGCAAACCTACGTTGCTCAAAATACAAGAAATTGAATATCAAATGCAAGGATATTTCATGATACCAATATGTACTTACAATTGTCAATTATATGTAATATTTTAGAGCACATAAAATGATTAAAATTTCATTAAAATATTATGTAATTTCTAGTCTAATTACATTAATTAAAATAGAATTGAATGTTTTCTGACATAAAATGAATGCCTGTTTATACCTGTGGTCATGAGAGGGATCTCAACTCTTTGTTGTTGTTGTCTTTAAGTGCCCACAAGTTGATTTGACTCATAGTGACCCGATGTACAATAGACAAGACACTCCCCGACACTGTGCCATGCCTGACAATATTGTCAGTGCTTCTGAATAGCTCAATTCTTTAGTAACAAAAAAGATATACTTACTACTAATGAACTATTTTAAGTTTGTTTGCATAAATGCAGGATGAGTTAGTAAATACTTCTATTTATGTTTTTTTTGAAATTTTTATTGGTAATTTTTAATGTAAAACTTAATGGGTTTCATTATGACATTTCCATTTGCATTGCATTGCAATGCATTTCATTGTGCATTGCTCATGTTCACTTCTCTTTACTCTCTCTTGACTCCCCTCTATTTATGTTTTGATTATGGTAGTACCTATCAAAGTACCTTTGAGTTCAATGTTCCTGTTAACAATAAATTCAAATACTGCCCCTGCTTGTCTTAATCTTAACAACAGAGAAATTTTCATTATTATAAGGCTCCATGACATAACTTATTCTTTACTTGCCAAAAAAGCATAA
This sequence comes from Pedetes capensis, assembly GCA_007922755.1. Lineage (NCBI taxonomy): Eukaryota > Metazoa > Chordata > Mammalia > Rodentia > Pedetidae > Pedetes > Pedetes capensis. The sequence goes on from VMDO01023827.1 coordinate 22,132, forward strand.
TTTATGATTTTAAAGTTTCTATGCTCTTTAAAGTAGTTCATTACTTTGTCATAATAGTTTTCATTTTGTCAAGTCAATATCTTAATCTTGGTAAAAATTAAAAAGACACACATCTGCTCAAAAGCATGCCCTTCAGTTAGGAGTAGTTCACTCTGTACAAAAGTTTTGCCTTTATACTTGAATAAAGAATTCAGTTAAATAACACAAGTGTGAGACTAGTATAATTTTGACAACATTACGGAAATTTAAAGTCACCAAGCATGCTGACATTTACCAATATGTTAAATTTTAAATGTTATCTCTTTAGGGAATCACTTAGCTTCAAATCAAGCACTGATAGTCGTGTTGGCATTTGTTAAATTGGGGTTATGGATTTGATCCAAAATGTACTCATGTTTATTTTTGTTAAGATAATTATCAAACCAAAAATGCAAATCCAATGTTTGAGACTTATAGGAACAATGAAACAATATCTTGCCCCCTATGTGACACAAATTATGAAAGTATTACACAAAGGGAAAGAAATAGTGCTCTAACAGAGATGACATTTGGAAGGACAGCATTTATGCCAACTTGGGAAAAGACAGTCATGAAGGTTATTGCTCAAGACTCTTCCAAAGTCTTCATCAATCACAGTAAGTAAGGCTTTGCATTTTCCCTTCCTTTGGAAAGAAAAAAGAGTCAATTACCAAGAGAGCTTGGAGAACACATCATAAACTCCCAGCAACATCATTGTCTTCCACCTGTAACACAAAAGAGGTGACTAAATTGAATTATATTGAGAAAAGAATATACCAGTAAAAATGTTCAACTTAAAGAAATGTCCCAGCATTTTGTTATGATTAAGGTCAGTGAGCATAAGATCTTTCAGAGGGAAATATTGTAATAACCATATCACCAAAAGAATCTATGAAATTACCCAGCACAAGTAGAAGGAATTGTTTTCTAAACAAGGTAAGTTTTACATTTTTGTTGTTATTAACAATATAAAGTAGAAATTTGATAATAAAAGTTTTATTCACTTTTCCCTAGTAGTAGTGACAACACAAATAGCAGGTCCTATGGTTTTGATGTTGAATACACCTGAAGGCCTACTTGTTAAAGGCTTGGTCCCCATAGTAGTACTATTGGGAGGTGGTAGAACATTTAAGACGTGGAGTGTAATAGGAGATCCTCAGGTCATTGAAGACATGCCCCCAAAGGGGTTTATGGGACCTATCTCCTTTTTCTCTCTCTGTCTCTCTTTTTAAAACTTTCATGGCCATAAAGGGAGAAGCTTTGCTCCATTCATGTACCTCTGCAATGACACACTGCCTCAAAACAGGGCCAAAGCTCAGTGTCAACTGATCATAAACTGGAACCTCCAAATCTATGAGCCAAAGTAGACATTTTTTCTCTGTAAATTAATTATCTCAGATATTTTATGATAGTATCAGAAATCTAACACAAAAACTCTTAATAGTTTCTTTGGCAATCACTGCCAATCAAGAGATATGAATCTTCTCGAGGACCTCTAAATGTTAATGATATTTCCTGTATTTTACTCATAAGAGAATCAGTGCTGTAACAGATTGTCAGTTGGCCAAGGATCAACTCCAGGAAGAGGTTAAGGCAAATTAGAATTTAGGTGTGTATACAAAGTTCATACTTAGCCACCTATATTTACAAAGTGTTTTTGAATGAATTTCAACATTTACTTGACAACATAGTCATAATTATGCACATATCTGCAATATTGATTATTGTTTTTAGTTCAGAGTGAGGATTATTTACCTGTTAGCTAAATAGTAGCCTGCAGCCATAGCCCTGTGGCATCCGAATCTGTCAGATATGGGAAGCTAAGCAGGGTTGGGCCTGGTTAGTACTTGGATCGGAGACCACCTGGGAACATCAGGTGCTGTAGGCTTGGGAGAAGGACCCGGCAACCCACTCCCAAAAATTAATTTGCCATTGAAAACCCTATGAATAGCAGAGAAGCACTGATAATAGTGTTTTACCTGTTGTGCATAGGGTCACTATGAGTCAGACACTGAGTCCAAGGCACCTGACAACAACTAAATAGCACAAGATATACTTTAAATACGTCAGTGGATGAACCTATCTTCACTAGGCAGGTCTCACATTTATTCTTTTCTAGATAACTAATTTTAAAGTCATAAATGATACATTTTGAGTTGGGTATGGTGACACATGCCTGTAATCCCAGCAACTCAGGAGGCAGAGGCAGGAGGATTGCAAGTTCCAGACTAGAGGCAGTCTCAGTAGTTTAGGAAGACTCTGTCTCAAAAAAGTAAAAAACAAACAACACCACCAAAAAACAAAAAAACAAAACAAAAAAACAAAAAACAAACAGGAAAAAAAAAAAATATGGGCTGGGAGTGCAGCTCAGTGGTCCAGCACTTACAAAGCATGCAAGCTGGAGGCCCTGGGTTCAACTCTGAGTACTGCCAAAAACTAACTGAATAAATAAATAAAGATACATTTTGTCAAGGAAGGAACAAGTTATGTTATGGAGCTTGATAATAATGAAAATTTCTTAGTTGTGAAAATCAAAGCAGTGGCAGAATTTGATTTTTAAATATTTTATTTTCTGAAATCAAACTGCCTTATGATTATAGTAGTGGCATACGTGATTTTTTTAAACCAGGTATTATTTGTTTTTAATAAGCTTTTTAGTGATAGTCAACTAAATAGTCTGGACAAATAAACACTGCTGCAGAGATGTAAACATGCCTCTGGGTTTTGTCAACATGCTCCCTCTATGTTCCAGTATATAACCAAAGTGTCAGCTTCCTCACGTATCATACCACTTTCCATGCTCCACTGTGTAAAATTCAAGCCTTTTCCTTTCTGTTTGAAGATATATCTGTCATGTTTACATCTTTTTCCTTCTTTTGTGATTTTCATGCTACTAAAGGATTGGCTACCCTCAGTTAGCAAAATATTTTCAAGCACAAACTCCAGTGTCATGATTGACAACCTGATTTAATGGCTTCAATTAAGAAAGACCATTTATTTGTATTAAGAGAAATGCTCTCAATAAACCAATACATTTTACCTTATGCCATCAGTATGTCTGGTAAATTGAAAGGACAAAGTCTGGAAAAAACTATTGGCTCATAATCAAACAAAGAAAAATGACAGATTAAAATAACAGAGTAATTGTTCATACAATGTTTTCAAGCCATTCTGGGAGAAACACTGCCATTCCTCTGCAAATAGCCAGCCAAATAGATGCTACTTCCTGACTGTTGGGCCCCACATTTGGGCACTAACTCTATGTGGGGTGTGCACCAGATACTAAACACAATTCACTCTGGACCCTCGGGTGAGGGGCATGGGACTCCTGCGGCCCTGGGGACCTGGAGGAGACAGGAGAAAGGAAAGCCTCAGGCGCTTTTGCCTTCCAGGGGCAAACACCTGTATTGGTCATCTCGGTGGTCAGGAGGAGACAGCTGTTCCTTCATCGGTGATCAGACAGAGAGCAGGTTCTTTCCTTGTTGATGCTTGCGATGGGGAGAGCATTCTTTCCTCACCGAAGGTCAGGGGTAGAGCAGCGGGACAGGTGTTTCCTCATTGGTGGTCCAGGCATGAACAGGCAAGAAGGTGCAGAAGGGCCTAAAAGGCCTAAAAAGGGTCAAGGTGCAGCAGCGCAGCTCTTTATATAGCTCACCCACGGAATGGCCTGAGCCAATCAGCTTTCAGTCCAATTGTCCAATCAGGAAGGGTTTTGTACAAACGTGCAACCAAGTTACTTTCATTTTCCCTAGATTTCTAATTTACAAACCAGATATTCAAAAGCCATTGTCCCAGTTTGGGAGTTTTTGCCAATTTCCTCTCAATTTTTCCCTACACTGACAAAAGTATTTCTTAGATAAATTGCAAAGAAGGCTATTTGTATATGGGGCACTCATTAATTTCTTTTCATATTCTTTTCTAAACTTTTCTCTCATTACTGCATCAGAAGCCCATACAATACCATATTCCAGACATTGTGAGCTAAATAACAAAATTTCCAGGCATTTAATAAAAGAGTGAAAAGGCTCCTCTGCAAGTGTGTGTGTGTGTGTGTGTGTGTGTGTGTGTGTGTGTGTCATGTATGAGTGTGAGAGATGTTTGACTGCATGTATGCACATGAATTTGAAACAAGGACTCATTCCTCAGGTTCTACTCATTGTTGCCAGAATTAATTGTGTGATGTAAAAATAAAGTAGAAATTTGATTTTTTTGGAATTCCTTAATTTCTTTCTCTTTTTTTTTATTGGAAAATTTTAGTGTACACCTTAATGTGATTCATTCTGACAGGCTTTTCATTGTGACATTTCCATGTATGTATTTTGATGTACATTATCCATACAGGTTACCCTTTAACCACTTGTATGCTTCCACCCATCCCACCCTCCCCATCTAAGTCTTCTCTATCATTTACTTGGTAATATTTTTCTATATGTCCTTGGGTTCCAATTCTGTTTAAGATAGAAACTTTTCCTGCAGTGAAATTGCTTTTATCTTGTCAGAACAACTGCATGCATTTTCTAGACCATTTATATTAACACCATTCTTAGATTTTTTTTTCTTTTATTTTGATCCGACACTTGAATAGGACTTTTCCTTCTTATAATTTTGATTCAGCTCCCACATGAGTGAGAACATGTGGTGTTTCTCTTTCTCAGCTTGTGTTCATTCACTTAAAATAATTTTCTCTTATCCCATCAATTTTGCTGTGAATGTCCTTATTTCAGTTTTCTTGGTTGCTGAGTAGTGTTCCATTGTGTATATGTACCATAGGTTTTTTATCCATTCTTCTGTTGAAGGGCACTTTGGTTGATTCCATATCCTTGCTATTGTGAAAAGTGCTGCATTGAACATGAAGGTGCAGGTGTCTCTGTGGTATGATGACCCATCTCCCTTTGGGTAAATTCCCAATAGTGTTATAGCTGGGTCATACGGTAGATCTATTTTCAGTTTTTTAAGATACCTCCATATTGATTTCCACAGTGGGTGGACCAATTTACAGCTCCACCAGCAATATACGAGTGTTCCCTTTTTCCTGCAACCTCGCCAGTATTTGTTGTTATTTGTTTTTTTTGATCTTGGCCATTCTTACTGGTGTAAGGTGACATCTCAGAGTTGTTTTAATTAGCATTTCCCTAACGGCTAGGGATACTGAGCATTTTTTCATGTGTTTTATGGCTTTGCGGACTTCTTCATTTGAGAACTGTCCACTCAGTCCCTTGGCCCATTTGTGTATTGGATTATTTGTTTTTTTGGGAGTTTTTTTCTTGAGTTCTTTATAAATTCTAGTAATTAGATCTTTGTTTGATGTATAAAATGTGAAGATTTTTTTCCCATTCTGTGGGGGTTTCCTTGACTCTGTTAATTGTTTCTTTTGCTATGCAGAAGCTTCTTAATTTCCTGTAATCTCATTTATTTATTCTTCTTGCAAATTCTTGAGCAATTGGAGTCCTATTAAGGAAATACTTTCCTATACCTATATGATGGAGTGTATTGCCTATTGTGCCTTCTACAAGTTTTAAAGTTTCTGGTTTTATGTTGAGATCTTTTATTCATTTTGAGTTAACTGTCATGTATATTGAGAGGTGCGGGTCAATTTTCATTTTTCTGCATGGGATGACCATGTTTCCCAGCACCATTTGTTAAATAGGCTGTCCTTTTTCCAGTTTACTTGCTTTGCTCCTTTGTCAAATATCAGGTGGCTATAGGTGTGTTGAGGTATTTCTGGGTCTTCTATTCTGTTCCAGATGTCTTCAGGCCTATTATTGTGCCATTACCAAGCTGTTTTTGCAACCACTGCCCTATAGTATATCTTGAAGTCAGGGATTGTGATTCCACCTGTATTAGTTCTGCAGCTTAAGAGGGTTTTGGCTATACATGGTCTTTTGTGGTTCCATGTGAATTTTTGGATCATTTTTTCTATTTCTGTAAAGTCAGTCAATGGAATTTTAATGGGTATTGCATTAAATCTATAGATTGCTTTTGGTAGGATAGCCATTTTTACTCTCTTAATTCTCCTTATCCAGGAGCAGGGGAGGTCTATCCATTTTCAGTGTCCTCTGCTACTTCTTTCTTTAATGTTTTGAAATTTTGCTTGTAGAGAAGTGAAGGGTATTTGGTTACATTGATTCCAAGGTATTTAATTTTCTGGTGGGCTATCATGAATGGTATTTTTCCTGAAATTTCCTTCTCTTCCTATTTGGAATTGGTGTAAAAATAAGCTGTTGATTTTTGTGTGTTAATTTTGTAGCCTGTGACTTTGCTGAAGGAGTTAATTAGTTCTAGCAGTTTTCTGGTTGAGGTTTTGGGGTCTTTCAGGTATAAGATCATATCATCTGCAAATAAGGATAACTTGACCTCTTCTTTGCCGATCTGTATCCCTTTGATTACATTCTCTTCTCTGATTGCCCTGGCCAGGACTTTAATTACTATGTTAAATAGAATAGGAGAGAGAGGACATCCTTGTCTTATTCCAGATATACGAGGAAATGGCTTCAGTTTTTCTCCATTTAATATAATGTTGCCTGTAGGTTTGTCATAAATGGCTTTTATGAAATTAAGGTATTTGCCTATTACAGCTATCTTCTCCAGCATTTTTACCTTGAAAAGGTGTTGCACTTTGTCGAAGGCCTTTTCAGTATCAATTGAGATGATCAGGTGGTTTTTGTTTGCCAGTTTCTTGATATGCTGGATTACATTAATTGATTTCTGTATGTTAAACCAACCTTGCATCTGTGGTATAAATCCCACTTGGTCATGGTGAATAATCTTTTTCATATGCTGCTGGATTCTGTTTGCCAGAATTTTATTAAGTATTTTTGCATCTAGATTCATAAGGGAGATGAGCCTATAATTCTCTATCTTAGATGAATCTTTTCCTGGTTTAGGTATCAGGGTGATGGTAGCCTCATAGAATGAATTTGGGAGTATTCTCTCTTTTTCTATTCTTTGGAATAATTTGAGGAAGACAGGTTTTATATCTTCTTTAAAAGTTTGGTAAAATTCTGCTGTGAATCTATCAGGACCTGGGCTCTTCTTTGGTGGGAGATTTTATTTACCTTTTCTATTTCTGTATGTGTAATGGGCTTGTTTAAGTCAGTTATGTCTTCTGGGGTTAGCTGTGGTAGGTCATACGTGTTAATAAATTTGTCCATTTCTTCTGCATTTTCGTATTTTGGGGAATACCGTCTCTCATAGTAATCTCTGATGATTTTCTGTATTTTGTTGAAGTCAGTGGTTATGGACCCTTTGCCTTTCATAATCCTTACTATGTTGGATTTTTCCTTTTTCTTTTTGATGAGGTTAACCAGATGGGTGTCTATTTTATTAATCTTTTCAAAGAACGAGCTCTTAGTCTTTTTAATTTTTTCAATGATCTCTTTGGATTCTAATTGAGATATTTCTCCCTTTATTTTTGTAATTTCCTTTTGGGTGTTCCTTTTAGGATTGAGTTTTTTGTTGGATTTCTAGGTCATTTATTGGGCTCTTCTTTACTTTATTGATGAAGGCACTTAATGCGATAAACTTCCCTCTTAAAACTGCCTTTGCTATATCCCATATGTTTTGGTAGGATGTGTTTTCATCATCATTTGATTGTAGGAATTTTTGAAATTACAATTGTGTTTCATCAACAATCCATTGGTCATTTAGCAGTGTATAATTCAGTCTCCATATGTTTGTAAAGTTCCTGGAATTATTTTACTTCTTGAGCTCCAATTTTATCCCATTATGATCTGATAAGGAACAGGGGATAATTTCTACTTTTTTTTGTATTTGTTGAGGGAGTTCTTATGGACTAGCATGTGATCTACCTTAGAAAATGTTCCATGTCGAGCTGAGAAGAATGTGTATTCCTCATCGTGTAGATGAAATATTCTGTATATATCTGTGAGATCTAACTGGTTTGGGGTGGAGATTAGATTTGACTATTCTCTGGTGATTTTTATTTTGATGACCTTTCTCTTGACAAAAGTGGGGTATTGAAGTCTCCCATTATTATTGATTCTGGTCCAATAAAGTTCTTTATATTCCATAAGGTTTATCTTATAAAGCTAGGTGCCCCTGTGTTTGGGGCATAAATATTTAGGAGCATTACGGATTCTTGATTGATTGTTCCTTGTATTAAAATGTAATATCCTCCTTTGTCTCTTCTAATTAGTTTTGGAATGAAATTTAATCTATCTGAAATTAGAATTGCAATACCTGCTTTCTTTTGTCGCCCCCCCCCCGCCACTAGGTATACATTTTCCCAGCCCTTAACTCTCAGTTTTTTCCAGTCTATGTGAGTTAGATGAGTTTCTTGAATACCACATACTGATGGTTTGTGTTTTTTCATCCAATTAACCAGTCTATGTGTCTTAATTGGTGAGTTAAGACCATTTATAATAGTGATTATTGAGTAGCATTTATTATTATATATCCAATCATTACCTGTTAATGATTTATGAATCATCTTTGCTTTGGTCCTTTCTTGGGTTGCACTCATTTCAGCTTACCAGTTCTTTTATTTCCTTTATATAGTTTTCTTTTCTCTCCTGGATGTGGTAATTGATTTACAATCCTCTGCAGTGCTGGTTTGGTGGTTGCATATTGTTTAAAAGCTTCAATGTCATTAAATGTCTTATACTCCTCATCTATTATCAAAGATAATTTTGCTGGGTATATTAGTCTTGGCTGGAGATTGTTTTTTTTTTTTTTTTTTTTTTTTTTTTTTTTTTTTTTTTTTTTTTTTTTTTTTTTTTTT
>VMDO01023828.1:0-30880 GCA_007922755.1 Pedetes capensis
AAATTGGGCAAGTCAGTTCATCTTTTTGAAGTGACTTCTCATCAGCAGAATGTTTATAGTGCTATCTTCTTTTGCTTTTATTAGCTTTCAATTGCTGTACAATAAATTGCCACACATTTAGAGGCTTAAAAGAACACCCACTTATAGCATATGTTCTGTAGGTCAAAAGTCTAGAAAGGATTTTCTGCTCAGCATCTCACAAGGCTGAAATCAAGGTATTAGCCAAATTGCTCTAGTCTGGAGGCACTGAGGGAATCCTCCACTTCCAAATTGGTTTGGATTGCCAGAATTTGTTTCCTTGCAGATGTCTGACTTGGATTCCTATTTTCTTGCTGAATGTCCACTGGGAATTTCTCTCAGCTCTAAGGAATGTTCTTGCCCTATGGCCCGTTCAAGGACTCTTCCCAGTTCAGAAATTTGGTTCTTTAGGGCCAGCAGGAGAAACTCTCAAGGCTGCTAAGATGGAGTCTGTTTATATAACTTAACTGTATAACAGCAGTAACTCTCCCATCGTGTCCATAGACCCTGCCCACACTCAAAGTAAGGAGATTATTCAGGGCATTTCACCTGAAGGGATGTGATTCAGGGTAGGAATTTTGAGGACCATCTTACAATTCTGTCCCCAGCGCCACTTGTCCAGTCTTTTTCATTAGTGATACATATATCCATAGGAAAGCCCTTTGACAAAAATGAAACACCATTAAAAAAAAGCCAGTGTTATTAAGAAGCATCATCAAGTAGTTTAAGACTCACTTTCTCAGCCTTCTCCTCCATGAACATAGCTATGCTAGGGAACTAGTGGTAGGTAAATGCTGTCTGTTTCTATTGGCTAAGAGACAACCTCTGCTCACTGAGATAGCAGCTCCACTTCCTGTCTAGAGTTTATATGGGATTTGGTAGTGAGCAGATGCTGAATATTACTAGAGAATAAAGAGAGAATAGCTGCCCCTCGGTTCCTAGCAGTAGAGTAACTTCCTGGACCAGATAACAATTCCAGTATGTTTCTGAATGAGGTACTACCATTTGGAGGTAGATACAAGGCTAGTGGTCTGTACACCACAGGATTTTCTCTTGAGTAGAAATGTAGTCTCTTGTCAGAAAAGCCACAGGATGGAGACAGTAACCACAACAAACCATTTTAACCAACATTTACCAAGACTTGCAGATGGCTTGTTCCACAAAACATTTACCTCCTATGACTAAGAAGAAAAACAAAATGTTGGAGAGAGTGAAAAGAATATTCTTCTGGAGTTTTGATAGAGATTGAATTCAATATTATAGGAGTTCTGAGTCTTTTCTTAATAGGAAATGAGAAAGTTGAATATTAACCAATCAGAGCTCTTGGAAATAAAAAGAGGACAAAAGATTTGGTTTTCTTAAAATACTGTTTTGAACTCCATCTGATTCCATTTGAAATATTACTGTATTCTAGAATGTTTTTGAAACTTTGCAAGAAACTAAATGCACAAAATACCTGAATGTACTACTATAACATATGTAGACGGTCTTTGAGGTCTAAACACATATCAGCTTTTTCCATCCATGTTTTCTATTAACTTCCTGAATAAAAATTGTTACTTCTACTTTAAAGTATTAAAAAATATGTTTCAGATAGTATAGAACATTTTTTTCAGTACTGGGGATTGGACGCAGCTTGCATGCTTTGCAAGTGCTAGACCACTGAGCTGCCACCTCTAGCCCATTTTTTTACTTTTTTTTTTTTTTTTGAGACAGGGTCTCACTAAATTACACAGACTGCCTCTGGTCTTGAACTTGCAATCCTCCTGCCTCTGCCTCCCAAGCCACTGGGATTACATGTGTGCACCACTGTGCCTGGTTTAGATAGTATAAAACTTAATGTAATGATAACTGAAAACTTGAACTATGGTGCATATATTTCATTTGAAAATAACTATAATTATTGCATTTTGATTGATATTAAACAGTTCAATATGCATGATATTTTAGTGTCACCCACAGAATGTGTTCATGACACAGACATAAACCTGGGAGTTAGATGCCTGAGTTTTAGTTCCCATAAGATCTTCAACTGATTGAGTAACTTTGAGCAACCTCATCTCACAGATCCTGTGTTTCTCCTGGTATATGAGAAGTGGGATTAATTGATAGCCAGGTCCTATATAACCCTAATGTTATCCTAGTCCATGCTTCTGGCTCCCTGTTTGCTTCCATTTTGAGACTCTGTCTAATTACTTGGGGTAATATCAGCTCCAGGCTAAATATCTGCTAAGTACACTGCACACTTCAATGTAGCTCATGTCTGTTAAAGGATTTTCTAAGGAGCCCACATAATGAGTACACTGGCTGGAATCATGTATCTCAAGGCAGTTTCAAAATGCCTGAAAATTTCAGAGAATTTCAAGACAAAAATTTCCAAGCCATAGACCATTGGAAGACCTTGTGGATAAGAAATATGAAGCATAAACTCAAAAAAGTATGAAATCTTTTCAAATCAAATAAAACTAAAATATAGTAATTTAGAGTTTTGTAAGAATGTAAGACATTGAGGAAACACAAACATGGATAAGAAATAATTTCCCAAAGGGTGATTAATGAATGTCACAATTGTTAAAAATGAAATGTACAATGAGAGAGGTGAATATTTCCTTATCTGCCATTTAATAGTCCCTACAGCAGAATGGGGGCTGGGATTTAGCTCAGTTGGTAGAGCACCACTCTGCAGTCTCTGAGGCCCTGAGTTCAATTCCCAGAACCACAAAAATGGGAGAAGGACGTGGCAACCCACTCCCAAGGCAATCCCAAAACAGTCAGCCATTGAAAACCCTATGAGGGTCGCTATGAGTCGGATACCCACTCAACGGCACCTAACAACAACAACAACAACAGCAGCAGAATGTTATGCCTTAGAGAAGTTGTGGATATTGTTTTCAATTTAGCTGAACATGAAGCCAAGGAGAATTTAGAGTTTCTCTTTGTCATTGTAGCTTTTATAATGAAAGAGATCCAAACACACTTAGCTGATGTTGGTAAAGAGCAATAGACAGTAAAAAAAAATTGCCATTGCTCAACCTCAAAGTAAGTCCCTTATTAGGTATTATTGATAGTTTCTGCCAAATGCTTCTGCTACAATCCTTTCTGGTCACTCTGATCCTTGCTCAAACATATGCTTTTGCACATAGTTAGATGCCATTCTTTGTCACCTCTTCAGCAGATATATTATGATCTTCTGAGAAAAACTCGGATGTCACTTCCCAGAATCTAGTTTGGTTCACATTTTCAGAACCAAAATGGAAAGAACATGTAAGGAAAGTATTGTTCTCTCACTCTGACCATATAAAATACTTGCCTCCAAAATCTTGTAAACAAGTACGTGAGTCATAACAATAGACACACAACAAGAAAAGTTTATTATTTCCTTTGAGGAGTTATGAAGTTCATTTAAAATGATTATAAACTTCTGTCTTCTTCCGTTTGTGCATTTCTCCTTAATTATTCTTACTAGATAAGTGACTTTGTATCTTAGTGTTTATACATAGAGTACAGAGTGAGACAGTCTTGGATTTGGATCTGCACTAACTTTGTGACTTTGAGAGTAAGCCACTTAAGCTCCCTCAGGCCAAAGGAATTAATACCTAGCTCGAAAAACTGTCATGAAAATTTGGGTGCTGTATAGAACATATCTAGCAGTTGGCATTTAGGAAGAAGTAACTATAAAATATAGTAGCAGGAGTTGCTAGAAGAGCAGCAAAAGTTATAATAGCTGCACATGTAGGAATAGCAAAATAATCATAGTAAATTCTAGGTCTTTCTTTAATGTTTGAGTAGGACATACACAAGATTGGAGTCCAAAAAAAAACAAAAACAAAAACAAAAACAAAAATCAAGATTGGAGTCCCTCATATCAACAGTTAATCTAGAGAGTTCATCCCAATAAGTAGTAGCTACAATAAAATATGATTGTTATGAATGCACTACATACTGTAGCTCAGGGAAGGAAGTATTGTCCAGATCTGTGGGCAGGATATCAATGTAAATAGAAATATCAATGTATTCTTTAATTGGCTACAAGACTTAACTAGGTCTATTATATAGATATAATTTTAATTAGGACGTGTCTTCATCCTTAAGAAAGTATAATAATTTATATTGCCAACTCAATCAGCAACTGCATGGAAAAGAGACAGACACACAAGTATACAGATATACACATGCACAAATACAGAAAGAGAGAGGGAGAGAGAGAAGGAGAGAGAGAAATTGAGTTGTCAATAGCAGTGTCTGTTACACATAATTAATGGTTTTCTTTTTTGTTTCTAAATCTCTAAATATTTTCTCATATCCTAAGATATAAAATACAATATACATATGGAAAACATTGAAGTTATTTATAATTTTTAGAAAATTTTCACAGTACAATTCCAAGTCCTTTACATTAAATTAGGTAATCCATAAGCATTTCATTTGAAGATGAACTGTGAATAGAGGTGAGCTCCATTGATTTGTTCATAATATTTAAATACAAGTAAAGCCCAGGATCCAAGGTAGAGCCATAGGAAGAAGACTGTTTATGCAAAGTAAATTTTAATTATATGTGTTATATTTGGGGGTATTATTTTAGTTTAATATATTTGATTAAGTATTTTAGATCTTTTTACATACTAATTTCAAAAATGGACATTGCTTTGACACTTACGAAGACAAATCTGAGTGATTAACTTGGTTATATATGTTGTCTTATACACACACACACAGAGTAATGAACCAAAAACACTTAAATGTCTCTTTCAAATCCTGTTTTCTGCTGTCCTTTATAAGCTTATGTACTTTACTACATGCACATTGGATGAATGGCCTGCTAGATAGCTAATTCTTTCATTTTGAATACCTTAATGTTCTTAGGTGCCATCAAGTCAGGTCTGACTCATAGCAACCCTACCTACAGCAGAACGAAACACTCCCCAATTCAGTGCCAGGCACACAATCTTATTTATATTTAAGCCCATTTTTGCAGACACTGTGTCAATCCATTTAGTGGAGGGTTTTTCTTTTTTTTTGTTGACCTGCCACTCTCCCAAACATGATGTCCTTCTCCAAGGATTGGTCCCTCCTGACTACATGTTCAAAATACGTAAGATGCAGTCTAATCATCCTTGCTTCTGAAGAGCACTCTGGTTTCATTTCTTCTAGGACAGATCTGTTGGTTCTTTTGACACTCCATGGTATATTCAATAATTGTCTCCAGCACCACAGTTCAAAAGCATCAATTCTTTTGTCTCCTTTGTTCAGTGTCCAGCTTTCACAACCATATGATACAACTGAAAACACCTTTATAGGCCATGGAAATTATCTTAAAATTCCTCAAGCTATGAAGATTTATATAATACTAAAGTGACCAAAATAATTGATTTTAAGTAATCTTGGATTTATTTGCCCACCTGAGGTTAATTTCAAGTTAGTACCACACTGAGATTTGTAATACTAAAATTACTCTTTTCCTTAGAATTTGTCCCTGGTTTGTCTTTTCATGACTTTCCTTAGCAGAATGTATGCTACATAACCTCTTGAGTTCAGATTTGCAATTTAGGATGACTTTCACAAGATACATTTCATTTGATAAGTGAATCATAAGTCTTTCTCTAAAACATTAGCATTTTTCTGTTTAATTATGCCAAATAGCTTTTTGTATTGAAAGCCACAACTTTATAGGAAAAAGTGAATATTACCTAAACTTTCTAGTAAATATTTAGACCAGTGTTTTATTCTTGTTTGGGAAACAGTGTAAAACTTGAATAATTACAATAAACATGTTAGTCAGGCACTGTGGTGCACATCTGTAATCCCAACAGCCCTGGAGTTGGAGACAGGAGGATTGCAAGTTTGAGGCCAGAGGCAGCCTGCATAACTTAGTGAGACACTGTCTCAAAATGAAAAAATTAAAAAAGAGGATGGAGGTGAAGCTCACTGGTAAAGCACTTGCAAAGTATGCAAAAGGCCCCATGTTCAACCACCCAGAATGCCAAACAAAACAATATAATAAATATTTTAAATGTTGCAGTCCATGAAAATTGTTTTAGCCAATGCAGAAGAAGAAAAATAAAAAGAAATGAAGCTGAAAAGGGAATAAAAAGAAACAAAATCAAATGTAATCAAAAAGATAAAAAGATACCCATATCACGTTAGGTAGAGAAATGAAAAAAAGAAGAAAGAAAAAACAAATTTGAGGAAGACACATCTAATAAAGACCAATGTTTTCTTTATCCATTCACCAAGTATACTTGAAGTATTAAAATGTACTTAAGGAATTCCTACTTAAGGAAATTATATTTTAGACACAGAGAATAGCGAGTAAAATAAGGATCTTACCCACATAGCTTTCAGAATTTGCTTACAGAGATCAGCCACATTCTTAAGTTTCAATATAGAAAACAGTGATAATGTAGGAGATGCTGAGAAAGAGACATTACTTTCAATCAAGAGGTGAGAAAGAAGATCACCTCGGATTCTACAGTGTCTAGGGTATTTCTCAAAGTTCTTTTCATGGTTATGAATTTTAAGCGTGGAAATGTCAGGATCAATGTGGAGATAAGAAAAAAAAGAGAAACATGACAACCCATAAAAGATAACTTGTCATCAAATATTGTTATGATTTGTAAATGCAAAAGTCATTCTGACTATGTTCAGAATGGTTTTTTTGTTTGAAAAGTATAATTGAGATAATTTTGACAATGTCAGTCGTGTAGATAAAATGTTTTTGGTAAAAATACTACTAAACTTTTTTACCTAAGTAATTATATATAGTTAAGCTAAGAATAATAAGATCAAACTCTTCTGTAAGTGGTTGAGAAGGAAATAAAATAATGAAAGAGGATACTGACTTCTGATACAGTAGTAAAGGAAGAGGATAGGATTCTCTGAGTGGAATTAAAGGTAGAGGAAATTTGTGAGATGCTTCTGCCCTGATCACACTCATACTGTTGAAAAGATGCCCTGCAAATAGTCATGTTGTTGTTGTTGATGATGATAATGTTGTTGTTGTTAGGTGCTGTTGAGTCGGGTCCAATTCATAGCAATACTATGTACAACAGAATGAAACCCTCCCCCCACTGTGCCATACCCAGCACTATTGTCAGTGCTTCTCTGCTATTCACAGGGTTTTTGAGGGCTGATTGTTTTGGGAGTCAGCTGCTGTGTCCTTCTCCCAAAAGAGAATAGTCTTTTTCCCCCAAAATTCTCATACACAAAACCTCAATGACAGGCCCAGTAGAGACATCTGACTCAGATAAACTCATTACTGCACAGCCAGCTGGAGGAAAAGAATGCTCAGGCAATCACGGCTTGCTCTCGAATCAAGAAGGCAGATGGAGGGATGGGTACTGAGTACTATGTACATTTTCTGTCACAAATATCCAATGATTAATATCCAATGATACTTAAAATTTTTTTAATGTGCTTCATATTGAATGATCACTTTGGTTGAACTATGTAACCTTCCTAGGGGAGAGTGACGTATGTCAAGCTAGCGTAGTATTCTTCAACAAAAAGTGAACTGAGATGGATGTAATAAGCATAGATGACCTTCAGAGGGCATTGCTCTAAAGAGGAGATAAATGGACAGAGAATTTTGACCAGGAGACCAAAAATTCAAGCCATTTACAGACTGAGAAATAAGAATCAGGAAATAAAGAAAGATTCAGGGTGCAGGAGAGAGGAAGCATAACTTGCAAAGATGTCTGGGGAGATGGAGGAGGATGGAACCAAAAGCACAGGAATAGATTAAGGTTGGACAGAAAAGCAGCTGCCACTGCCATTTGTGAAGTAGATGAGATATAAAGATGAATGAAAGCTACAGCTCCATGTAAAGGCCCAACTATAGATGCAGATGGAACTTATTCTCTTGGCATCAAGCACTAGATTATCTACTAAAAACTGGATTTTATGATGGAAGATGGACACGGAACATAGAAAATTAGTAATGATTTTTAAACCTGTTTTGAGGTGTGCACAATGACTACTCAGAAACTAAGAAGGTTGCTATGCAGTATCATTACATCCAGATGAATTGAAAATAGTAAAAGTGGAAATAATGATTTAATAAATACATCTAAGGTATTAGGCTAAATTTTATTATATTTAGACACTTTAAAAGTTTTTAAAGTTGTGGTCAGTGTTACCCAGTGAAGCTGGGCCTCTTTTGGCATGTGGTTGTATTGAGGAGAAACTCAACGTCAACACTCAAGTTAACTAAAAACTAAGTACTTACTTATGGCATGTAAAAAAATTCCAAAGTGAAATTACATAATATATAAATATTTTAAATCCTTTTAGCTGTGTTTTCCAAAGAACTATTCGGCATTGCATAAGAACTACTTTATCATCTTTCTTTTGCTTTCTCAAAAGTGCTCAAAATTATCTCCCTAAAATCATCCTGCATTATTGTTAATCTCCTTGATCCATCCTCTCAGTCTCTTCCTTTTATAAGGTAAATTGATGCGTTTTTACTGTGTTTAATTCTTTGCCTCTCTCTGTTCATAATCTCAGGGTTGGTAGGTGATTGAACTACAAATGATTTTCCACCTTAGAAGTGGAGTATGGAGAGGAGAAAATTTCTGTGAAGATTCATATTATTTTTTTCGTATATTAGAATATTAGAAAAGAGTGTTAGTAATTAATTTATTGCCTCACCTTCAAACTCAACATTTTTGCTGCTCTCTGAAAATGCATCCAGGCCCTTTAAATATTTTTGATTTGCCAACTGGTGTGATATCAAGCTTTGCCAGCAGCAGGTGTTGAAGAGATACTGCGAAAAGAAAAGGGTTTGCTTCCTGGTTCTCCCGTGCTTGCTTTGTCAGCTTTTGCAGTGTGGGTGACTTCTCCCGCATCCAGTTACTGCAGATCGTGTTGCTTTTCTCCAGCACCAGGCTCCAACTGCACTACAGCCAACAGTGCTCAGTGGCCAGCAGCTCCCCTGGCCTCTCCTGGGGTAGTTTTCCATAGTGCCTCAAGTGAGATGCCTCCTGTGAACAGTTTTCCTTGGACCCTAGCAGGTATGTTGCAGCAAGTTCCAGTGGCATCACAGCAACTTCACTATTCAGCAGTCCACTACAGCCTTCTCCAGAAAGGTCTGGATCTCAGCCTGGGGTATTTTGTCTCATCTTTAAAAGTAGCAGCCACTTCACACACCTGCCATTTCCATAGCATTGAGTTTCTTTTACTTATTAGCTAATTGTTCCAATTCCATTATAGTTTTTATCAAACTTTACCTGCTCAAATTACTATGTGGTTTCTCCTTCCAGATTAGACTCAGACTGCTACAATAATAACTTTAAAATATGAAAATTAATTTAGAGAATTTATAACTTTGAAATATCCAACTACTCTTATGAATAAGAATTATTTTTCACATAGGAAATGATTCAAACAGATCTGACCAATTTTCTAACCAAATAATTTAGAAGGAAAAAACAAAATGTATTTTATAACTACATAGTTTCATTTTATGGGTTCAGTTTTGTAATACCAGAAATCCAACCAAAAATCCTATCTTATATGAAATATCAGGTTATTCAACTGCTATACGTAGACCCCTTGCTTGCACTGCCCTTGTGTATCCAAAACATGCAGATTAAGCCAGGTAGAGTGGCACACGTGTAATCCCAGGGATTTAGGAGGTTGAGACAGGAGACTAGTGAGGTGGAGGCCAGAGGCAGTCTGTGTAACGTAGCAAGAACTTGCCTCAAAACAAAAAGTCAAAAAAGGGGCTGGGGGTATATAGAAGTACTTAGGATCTTATGACCTAAGTTAAAAATGTAGCCAAAAAGAAGAAGAATGGATAGGGTTGTAGCTCAATCATAAAGCACTTGCTTAACATGTGCCAGGTCTTAGATTTGATCCCCAGCAACACCCATACACACCCATACCCACACACATATATCTCCTCACAAAACAAGAAGAATTTTTTTTCAAAGAAACCACCAGAACCCATGTTTGTAAATGAGATTGTTTTTTCCTCTTGGGAGACAGTATTCTATCTAATTCCCACTACACTGTATTTCCTTACCAGATCTCTTCACCTCCCAAATTTCAGTCTCCCTCTCTGAGGCAGGACAGAAATATCAAGGGATTTGATGCTACAGCATCAAACTACTTACATTTTTAAAAATTCTGACAAATTGCTTATCTCCATTCCTAATCTCTAAAACATTAGTACCTATAGTACCTCCCTCTGTGTTTATTTTTTTTGTTGTTATTAGGTGCCATCGAGTCAGTGTCTGACTCACAACAACTCTACATATAACAGGCGAAACAGTATTGTTAGTGTTTCTCTGCTATTCATAGAGTTTTCAGTGGCTGACTGGCTTTTAGGAGTGTGTTGCCTGGTCCTTCTCCCAAGGCTACAGTCCCTGGTGTTCCCAGGCAGTGTCCCATGCAAGTACTAACCAGGCCCAACTTTGCTTAGCTTCCTAGATTGGACGGGATGGACATCACAGTGATACAACTGCAAGCTCTGTGTTTATAGTGAAGGTTTAATGAGATAATATGGATAATACACTTAGAAAAGCCCCGGTGCAAAGTTAATGCTCAATAAGTGTTTATTGTTAGCTGCTATGAAATGGATTATTGAGAAAATTAAATAAGAAAATGTGTGTATGGTAGAGAAAAAAAGGATTTCTTACTTGCAAAACAATTTTGAAATAGAAAGTGAACTGTCTTTGTTTTAGAAACTTTCTCATGTGTATTTTTCTGTGAAGATGAGGCCTTCTTATAGCACCATTGGGAATGAATCAAAGAGATAGCTCAACTGTTTTGAATAAAACAGGATCAGATAGAAGCAGCTAGAAAGGAGGGAAGAAAATGTTGATGAAGAAAACGGGAGTCCCATAAGCAAGGCAGGAGGCTGCAGCCCAAGTAAAAGAGATGACTAGTGGAAATCCCACCATCATTGTCTCAAAACACCAGTAAATCTGCTACTTACTTGCTTGGGTTGGTGTTATTTGGCATTAGTAGTCAGGGCTGTCTGGCAGGGCAATATGGAAATGATGAAGAGAAAGCACACACACAGGAAAAGTGATAGAGAATTCTAAATAACAAATGTTGAACATATTTTACAGTGACTGGCACAGGGAAGTATTCAATACATGTTAACTTCCTTTTCTGACTTGACTTATGAGATGTAATCTTTGACCCTGGGAAGTTAACAAGTTACATAAGAACTCAATAATTACAGGCATAAAAGTATTAGAGAAAAGGTGAGCCTACAATAGCAGGGTATACACATTATAGGTGTTGTAGAGCTCAGAAAAGTGAGGGATTCATTAAGAAGAGCTCTGGATTAGTTAAGAAAATCTTCTGAATTAGAATGGGAAAGGAATTTAAATAATATATATTAGACATTCCATCCACATTTATTTAAAATAATTTAAAGAGTAGAGATGGGTAGGAAGTGTGTTCTAAATGAGGAAGACAGAAGAAGAAAGACTAACATATTTTACACGTCTATTGGAATGCCATGCTGTGTCTGGATTTGGTGGAATGCCATGCTGCGTCTGGGCTTGCCATACTGTCTGGACAATATGATGTCATTCGAGTTTCTTGAGCAAGGAAATGACATGTTTTAGGAAAAGAAAATGACATGTTTCTTGTTATTCTAGTTTCTTGAGCAGGGAAATGACATGTTTTGGAAAAGATGACCTACAAGGAGTTAACAGGCTAAATCATAGATTGAAGAGGAAAAAAAAATTGGAAGGAAAATGATTAAGGAAAGAGCTGGATGCAATCATTCTGGCTGAGGTAACGAAAATCTGGACTTGGTCATTGGCAGTGGGAATGGAAGGAATGAGTGGTTCTGGATGATGTTAAAATAAAATCATGAGCTGGGAAAAACATGGCTGGCATGAAATTGATGGCAATATATAAAATAAATACAAAAGCACAACACAGTTGGCCATAGAAACAAATACACGTAATTTCTTTGAATTACCTTATTTTTGCCCTAAATATGACTCATAGTTCTGCTTGGTCACCATCTTGTGCCACATATAGTCATATTGCTGGCATATGGAATCATTATTCCATCGAACCCAAGAACTTGCTCACTAGTTTCCAGCTGTTTCCTAGTCTACCCACACTGATCACTGAGTTAGGGCAGATACCATTCTCTTGTCTTGAGGAAAAAGTTTTAAATGAGTCAGAATCTTTTCATTGTAAATAAAACAACCATTTTTATTCCCTGAAACTCTGATTCCCTAGAAGTATGGCACAGTGAATCCTATTTCCACTCTACCAAAGAAGGTTGGGGTTTAGATCAGTTTGTAGAGTGCTTGCTCTGTGCACTCTGAAGCCCTGAGTTCAATCCTCAGCACCACAAAAGAGAGAAGGACCTGGTAACCCACTGCCAAAACCATCTCAAAACAATCAGCCATCCAAAACCCTATGAATAGCAGAGAAGCACTGACATAGTGCTGGGCATGGGAAAATGTCAGGGAGTGTTTCCTTCTGTTGTACACAGGATCACTATGTGTTGGATCCAACAGTCAATAGCACATAACAACAACAAGAAGGCAAAATAGGTGTCTGACCCAGGTGCCCTCTTAGTCTCTGCTATGATCTAATTTTGTCCCCCTCCCCTAAATTGATATATTGATATATTGATAACCCCCACTATGATGGCATTTGGAGGTAGGGCATTAGAGAGGTAATTAGGTTCATATGAGGCTGGCATTGTGGGGCTCTTTTAATGGGATTAGTGCCCTTATAGAAGGAGATATTGGAGAGCTTCTCCCAGCTCCCAGCCATATTTGTAGATAGCATGATAGTTGCCCTTTGTAAACTAGGAGGAGAGCCCTCACCAGAATCCCTGATCTTGGTCTTCCAACCTGCAGAACTCAGAGGAGAAAATAAATTTCTGTTGCTTAGGCTACACAGTCTAAAGTATTTGATATGGCAATCTTGAGTCTCTTAAGAGCAATGTCAGAGTTTTTGGGTCACCCTTCCAAAAATGCCAGAAATAAGTTTCTAAGAGTATAAAAATGATGATGTCTGCACTATGCATTCTGTGGCCCTTGCCACTCTGCCTTAAGCTGTGGTGTAAAATAATGACACATTTGTAAGACTTTCAGCTTCTTCTAGGGCTAGGGATGTAGTCCAGTGGTACAGCACTTGCCTAGTATTTGTCAGGCTTTGGGTTTGATACAGTAATGAAAAAAAATTTATCTAGACCAGCTGTAGAATGGGTTAGAGTGGGTTTGCACATAACTAATTTAAAATTTTCTAATAGCTACATTTTAAAAGTTAAAAGGAATAAGTTAAATTCAATAACTTAATATTTAACTCAATATAGTAAAATATTATTATAAAGACATGCTATCAATATAAAAGTTAAGAATATATTTTACATTTTTTCAAGTCTTAAATAATTGATGTATACTTTATATTTAGCACATCTCAATTTGAACATGCCTCATTTCAAGTGCTCAATAGACATGTGTGGTTTGTAGCCTTAATAGTAGATAGTGCAGTTCTAGATATTTTATCTTTTAAAGAAAGATAGATATAGTTCAGTTTAAACATAAAGTTCCACTTTTCTTCCTGATAATTATGATATAACTCTGAATTCTCATCTTTTCCTCTTAATTCTTCAAAGTCTTCTTATCTACCTGGCTGTGAACATTACTATGGCTGATAAAAAAAATCACTGAGACTATGTAATGAATACTGTGGTTCTGCTATGTTTTGAATGTATATGCCTCCCCAAGATCCATATGTTGGACCCTAAGACCCAATGTGATAGTATTAAGAATGGGGTTTTAGGGAGTAATTAACCCATAAGAGTGCTGTCCTTGTGGATAGGATTAGCACCCTTATAAAGGGCTTGAGGGAGTGAATGCAGCACCTTTTGCCTTTCTGCTTTCTGCCATGTGAGGATGCTGCCAAAAAGACCTCTTCACATGCCAAATGCTGGTGCCATCATCTTGAACTTTTAGCCTCCAGAACTACGAGGGATTCCTGTTGTTCATAAGTTACCCTATTTCTAGTATTTTGTTAAATCAGCATAAACAGACCCACACAGGTTCTCTGTCCAGATTCTGTCTTCACGCCCAAGGTGCCAGTGAATTTGCCAGAGAATATGGCTGTTGACAACTCACAGTTGCTGACCAATGAGTATTGTCCTAGGCTGTGGGGAGTGCCTCCCCTAAAGCTGTATCTTTTAGGCAATGCTTTGAAGCCAAGCTATAACTGATGGGGAACACAAGTCTCTCCCACTTTACTGCATGTTGGACAACTCTGAGTGGCCCTTCCGTCTTCTGAGGTCCCTGTAGGATTGGTTAGCTGAGGCCTGCTTTGTGATTATAGTGTAGTCCATGTTTTCCTGTGCCCCATCCTGCCTTTTTCAGTTCCCTATAGGTTTCCCTCCTGACAGCAACCCTATCCTTTCAATAAACAAACAAACAAACAAAACAAGCCTCCTTACATCTCTCCATGTTTCCAGTGAACCCCACTGAAGAAACAATATAGTCTATTCTCCACCACGGCAAGATGAGGAGATTTAGAGTCAGGAGCAGTGACTAGGTTTTGACTTATTTCTGTGTCATATAATTATACTTCCCCACATGTGGACAAAGCCAGTGCTCTCCCTGACCCTCCCTCTCTTCATGTCTACTCACTTTCATTATCTTTCTTTTCCTGTACCATATTTTCCCCAAAGGCCAAAGTGGCAAGAAAGAGTGTGTTGAAAACTGAGACTCAGCAACAGCATTGGGTTGAAGTATAAGAATATTATCCCCAAATGAAAATATATATGTATTAATTACATGGTACACAAGCCAGCTCATTTATTGGCACAACACAGCACTGTCTTCCTTTCTTTGTACTGCCTCACCAGGGCCTATCTGCAGGGGTGAAGATAAGGGACAGCTACCCAGTTCAGAGTAGATTTAGCAGTTGCATTAGTATTGCAGGCTGGAGTTTGGCTCAGTTGGTAGAGTGCTTGCTCTGTGTTCTCTGAGGCCCTGAGTTTGATCCCCAGCACCACAAAATTGGGAGAAACTCTTGGCAGCTCACTCCCGAAACAATCCAGAAACAATCATCCATTGAACACCCTATGAATAGCAGAGAAGCACTGACATAGTGCTGGGCATGGCACAGGGTTGGGGAGCATTTCATTCTATTGTACATAGATAGCATCACTATGAGTTGGACCCAATTTGTTGGCATATACCAATAACAACAATATTAGTACTCCATCTCCTAATGCAATTATTGCCTTATGCTTCTTTCTTCTTCCCCAGGCAAGCTCCACCTAGCAAAATGTTATACTTAGGGTCCAATGCTGGTGTCTGTGGGTCTCTGCCTTCCTGTTGTTGTTAGGTGCCCTAGAGTCGATATCCAACTCATAGCAACCCTCATAGGGTTTTCAATGGCTGTTTCGGGATTGCCTTGGGAGTGGATTGCCAGGTCCTGCTCCCATTTTTGCACGCTGGGAATTGAACTCGGGATCTCAGAGACTGCAGCACAGCACTCTACCAACTGAGCTAAAAACTTTATTTACTACTAGGCCCCTGACAGCCCAAGGTGAGTAGGACAGCCCTTTAAAACTTTAAGAGGATGGAGGAGATCAAGATTGCCTTTTTCTTAATGCTTGGATTTGTCTGCTGCATAAGGACCTGCAAGTAATAGTGTTAGTCACATAATAAGACAATAAATTAATGACAGAGGAGACTGCATGGTCTGCAGAGCCCACCATCTCCTGCTTTTCCTTTCTCCTGCCTCTCCATTCTTCTTCACAAATCCCCCCCTGTGATGCTTCCATCAGCATGCATCTGGAGGAGGAGGCAGCCTGAAAGGAAGAACTTGCTGCTTCCAAGTTTGTGCCAATTGGAGGAAAAGCCCAATCCCTCAGCAGCCGGATGGTCCAGATGGCCCCAAAGGCTTTTCAGAGCTCAGAGGCCCCCATACAACACCTTGTCTACATCGGCTTAGCATTTCCAGTAAAACTGATGTTATACCAAGTCACCCACCAAGAGCATGGTAAAATCACTTGTCAAAAAAAGTCCTAAAATGTTGGCACGTGAAATCCACAACCATTTTTCTAGATTTCTAACATCTCCAGAATTTAATCCAATGATTTTTCTTATAATAAAATAATATTATGGTACTATTCTATTTTTTTAGAAAAGTACACAGTGCTAGAATGTAACATAGTAGTTTTTGACTAGATTATGTATTTGTTGAAATTTTACTCATTAAAATGTCATAGGAAGGAGATATAAAGTTCAACTAATTCTCACTTTACTAATCCATAAAAGAGATACTTCTCATAAATAGCTGGTAATCCTTCCTCAGTTCTCAGGGAAAAATAACAGAATAGCTGCAGTAATGTCTCCTATTACTAATTCTCCACATTATAATAAAATATGCTGAAATCCATGTTGAAAGGCACCCTGATGCAGTAGCACAGGGAATAAATGACCATTGTTAGGTAACAATGCTTAATATCTGATTGCTTCACAAAAAGAAACTTGACCCTTTACTGGCCACACCTGGAAGCATTACTCTTCAATATTATCCAGGCTGGACTCACAGAGGGCATCAGCAGAGCTCGGTGTCCTTCCTTCCTTCCTGTGTCCTTCACCTTCCTTCCTTATTTATTTAGGCAGTAATGTTTATTTATTTATTATGACAAGGATTGTTCCTAACCCATCGGGACGTATGAGTGAAACAAAAATACCTGCCCTAATGAAGTTCTGTGAGGGAGAAAAAGAAGCAAGAAACAATGAAAAATAATAAATGAAAAATGTTATAGCATGTTGGAAAGTCATAAGACAAAAGAAATAAGAAAAAGTAGAAGCTAAGAGAAGTCCATTTTTTTTTTCTCATTTTGACCTTTTTTCCGTGCTAGGATTGACCCCAGAGCCTTGTGCATGTTTTCTACAAGTGAGTGAATACTGAACTATATCCCCTGCCCACAAGAGGAACTAATTTTAAATGGATAATTAGGCCTCACTGAAAAGATGATGTTTGAGCAAGGTCTTGAACCCATTTTGGTCATGTGTTTACTAATTTTCCATCCATAAATCTTATGTTCTTATTATTCATGGTTCCTGTCTACGAGACACATAGAAAAATTACTCATATGTACCTTAAGGCCACATAGATCGCAGGACAGGGCTGGTTGATGTTTCTTTTCATGATAATATAGACTTACCTTTTGAAAACCTAAGAGGCTTCACATTACTCAGGATAACAGTAGGTAGATACCTAAGTAATGTGACATATGAAGTGCTACAAGAAATAATGCCTCTTTTTTCCCCAGTCCCTTCACTGTTTTAAAATCTACTTCCTAACTTCATTACATAACCTTTCTAACAGCCAGCCATGCTGCCTAAATCCATCACCATTAAGATAGTGATTAGATTAAATCATGACATTTTTAGTGATTCTTTTTAAAATTTAGACTTTCCATGGGAATAAGACTCAAGAAAAAACATGTGAGTTCATGGAGGAAGAAGGATGTGACTGAGTTATAGGCTGGCAGGTTGGTAAACAGAAGGCCCCAGCGTTATTCTGGAAGATCTGGAGCTGAGCTAGAGGACAGGGGGAGTGAGGGAGTGCAGGGAGAGACCAGGTCTGCTATACTTCACACAATAAACACACACAAATGTTTTTTACTTCTTCAGTGAAGTATGCTTCCCCCAAAATTTTCTTGATCAACTGGCCCTCTGATCTGACTTTATTTTGTCACTGGACTGGGACACCACCTTTTGACCTCTGATGGAATGACATATCAAGGAAGGGGTATGGTGGGGAAGGAGTGGTCTGCTTCATCAGTAAGGAATATTTATCACTGAAATTGTTTAGAATTGTGGTAATAAAGAATATATACATGTTCAGTTGATTTATTATTGTTTGTAAACATGCTATAGACAATGCATTTGTTTTCTCCTCTGTTTCCAGGGCAGCCTGCATACACCAATGTTCCACTTGGTACCCATGGCTGTGGGGCATATATTTCTACACTTTCTATTATGAATACACCAACCTAAAGCACATTCCTCTCTGCAAAATAAGATCATATCATATATACTAGGCAAGAGATGTTAGATGTTTTCCATGGCAACATATTTATACCTACATCATTCATTTTGGTATATCCCATAATTTGTCTAAATTCTTCTGGATGAACTTTTAAATAGTTTTCACTTCTGGATATTGTAAACCATGTTTCAATAAGCATGCTTGTATTCATATCTTTATACACTTATCAAGTGCATTCCTAGGGGTAGAATTGCTTGGAGGCATAAATAATTTAATATGTACTCCTAAATTATACTCCGGAAAGTCTTCTCCCACCAGCTAGTTACAAGACTACCAGTTCCTCTGCAGCTTTGCTACCAATGGGGATCCCCTGTCTTCTTAATCTCTGCTACACAAACAAATAAAAAATAACCCACTTTAGCATTTCATTTTGCATTACTTTGATTTCTGGTAACGTTTAGAATTTTTATGTTTATATATTTAAGTTTTTGGGGGACATTCTACTATGTAGTCTATATTTTTATTTTTAATTTGTGCAAATATATGGATTTGCCTGAATTACTGCCTGTGTTTGTCTTTTACTCACTTTTCTATTTTGCTGTCAAACAAATTTTCAAAAAGAAGAATAAAGAAGCCAAGTGAAAATTTCACCTATAGTATGAGACTACTGAGTACAACTAATATGTATCACATAAATTTATAGGCTTATTTTTGGAGCTTCCAAAAATTACATGAAAAATTATATGGCTTTTATATTTCTGCTAATGTAAATATAACTCTCTTGCAATAGATCCTCAATATCAGCAGGAGATGGCATGACCAAGACCACTTAGCTTATCTCTAAATCTTAATCTGTTCGTTGCTGGTAAGATCTCTTGACTGCCTGCTTTGGGAGATGAAGGCATGAGCTTTCCTGCCCTCTGCCTACCTTTCTCTACTCCTTTTCACTTTCCAACTTTTGTTAGACATACATTCATTTTCATACTTGTTAAGATTGGCCATGTCTCTGACTACATGGAAGTCTTTTGCAATTTGTCCTTACTGAATTCTAAGAATGTAAAAACAATGGACAGTTTAGTTTATGGCTACTTAAGCTTTGCTTTGAGCTAAGAAGTTTGATAGGATTGCATGTTTTCTCCATGGTCACAATTCTCACTCTGCTCAGTGGAGAACACTGAGATTCTACTTTTGTATTCCATCAAGTACCTCCAAACACATTGCAACAAGTGGGATTCTTTTGGTCACAAATGGTATGAAGTACAACACAAATATTGAAAAAGAATTATGTATTCAAAAGAATACATTTGACTTCAAATGTGGCTGGAGGTAGGAGCTCACACAATTTTGTTGGCATCTGGTTTCTTCTTTTGTTCTCCTGAGTGATGACTTCAGCTTTATATTCCCTCATTTTGCTGACTACACTCTGAAGTCCCTTCTTACAAGAGGATGTTTGGGGAATAAATTACTGAGTTATCACACATCTGAAAATACTTTTATTCTGTCCTCATATATGACAGTATCTTGGCTGAGTAGATTCTAGCTTGATTAGCATTTTCTTTCAGAACTTTGGAAATTGTTTTTCTGTTATTTTGGAGCATCTAATCAGTGATAACTGGCTTATTGTCATTCTGGTTCTTGCGTCATTTGTATCTTACTTGCTTTGCTTTCAGGATTTTCTCTTTATAATTAATTCTGGAATTTCACTATTGTGTGTCTAAGTACAAGTCTTTTCTCGTATTTTGTGTTGGGCCCTGAAGATTTTCTTCTTTCAGGTTTGTGACATTCTCTTGAATCCTTTCTGTAATTTTTTCTATCTGCTTTCTTTTGACTTTTATCCCTCAAACTTCTTGAGTTTACATTCTGTATCTCTTATCTTTTTCATCATATTATCCATGTTTTCTTTCTAAGAGATTACTTACATTGACTTAAAAGTTTTATTAGTTGTATTTTCAATATGTTTAGAATGGATTAGTTAAGTTTCTCCCAAGAAACAGAACCAATAGGATGAATGGATGGGTAGATATGTAGGTAGATATATAGGGATAAATGGAGAGATAGAGAGATGAGAGATGATAGAGAGATAGAAAAAGAAAGAAAAAAGAAAGACAGAGAAAGAAAGAAGAAAGGAAGGAAGGAAGGAAGGTAGGAAGGAAGGAAGGAAGAAAGGAGAGAGAAAGGGTTATGGAAAATGAAAAATAATTGAGGCTGAAACAATGGAGGCTAAAAGCAGGGGAAGGGTATTGGTTTAAGTTCTGGAGTCTTGAAATCCAATAATCAGGATCCATAGGGCAGGGGAAGACAGACCTCTCAGTTCAAGAAGAAAGAGACAATTTGCTTTTCCTTTGCCTTTTTGTTCTGGTCAGATCCTCAAGAGATCAGATAATGCTTGTCCACTTTGGTGGGGACTGATCTTTGCTTGGTCTACTGATTCAGATGCTAATATCTTCCAGAAACACCTTCAAAGGCACACCCAGAAATAATGTTTCACAAGCTCTCCAGACTTCCTTTTACCCAGTCAAGTGGACACATAAACTTATTCATCACAGACTTTTTTTGAATGCTACTTTTTCATGGCCTGGTATGTAAATGATGGCAATATCTGGCTGAATCTTACTAAGGAAATTCAACAATCTTTTGAAAAATAGTCTACTTCTATTCCCAGAATTATCTCATGGTCATTTTTTCTGTTTTATCTGGATGTCCCTCTTCCTCCATTTATTCCTTTTTGTTATTAGAATATTTTCTTTTTTCTTTCTTTTTTTTCTTTTTTTTTTTTTTTTTTTTTTTTTTTTTTTTTTTTTTTTTTTTTTTTTTTTTTTTTTTTTTTTTTTTTTTTTTTTTTTTTTTCAGTACTGGAGGTTTAACCCAGGGCCTCCTGCTTGTATGCTTTGCAAGTGCTGTACCACTGAACTGCATCCCCAGCCCATTTTTTTACTTTTTGAGACAGAATCTTGCTAAATTACATAGACTGCCTCTGATCTTAAACTTGGGATCCTCCTGCCTCTGCCTCCTGAGTTACTGGGATAGAATTTTTTCTTTCAGATTTTAGAGTTTTAATTTTTCTTCTTTTAAAAAAGTATTATTATTGCCTCTTAACTCCTGTTTAGGGATAGATATAAGAATAAGATGGGTCTGGGGCTTAGCTCAATTGGTAGAGTGCTGCTTCCCACTCTCTGAGACTGGGGTTTGATCCCCAGCACAACAAAAGTGTGTGAAGGGCATGGAAGCCCACTCCTGGGACAATCCCAAAACAACCAGGCATCAAAAACCCAGTGAGTGAGCCACAACTCAATGACACCTAACAACAATAACAACAATATAAGAATAAGGTAGCGATGCAAACACCCTCATATATGGCTGGTCAGTTTAAGGGTAAAAGACAAAGCCATTAAGGCTGGGTGCACTGACTCCTTTACTACTTTCCAGGAACAGTTTAATATCTCTTAAAATTAAGTCTCTCATTTTTTACCTGAGATAAATGCTCAGCTGCAGACTGTTCTGCACCCAGAGGTAACAAGTCGTGTATGGTGTCTAGCTAGTCCTTTTTTCTCATCTCACTCTCTCCTACCCTAGGTCATAAGTGCCATGTCAGTTCTGGAACCATTCTATCCTTCTGCTAGGCAAAGTGATTCCTTTCTAAGTGTGTCCTGGGCAGCTGCTGTGTGTGTTCTGCTTTATCCCTTGCTGATACCCCTGCTGATACCCATTCTCTTCATTGCTGTTTGAATGTGTACTTTTCCTGCCTTATAATCAATTTAACAGTTTCAGAAGACAAAGTGATCTATGTGTATGCTCAGTTTACCAACTGGAAACTCAAAGTTTTTCCAAATCTTCTATAAAGAATTTGGAATATGACTCAGGACATTTCTTCTCTGCCCCCAATTATTGTCAGAATTTTCAGTGAATTAAGTTCCTGCACAAACATCTTAAATGATACTTTAGCCTCTTACTGTTTTTCCCAATCTATCAGTAGAGATCTTTACTATTTCCCTCTGTCTTAGCCACCCCTTTCTGTAACCACACACTGGGCTTTGTCAGCACCTTAGCCTGAAATCTTAAGCTGAAGCTGGCTGCCATCCAATAAAAAACCTCTTTACTTCCAGCTCAGTTATACTAGGACACATACTTTTGGATTAATCAAGGTATCTAGTTTACCAGTTCACCGAATTTTTTCCTTCTGTCTTCATGACCTTTTAGCTCTAGTCTTGATTATACATCCCAGTCATGTACCCATTAACCCTCTTCTTTCAGAATCTTAAACATAGATTAATCAAATTGTGTTACACAGTAAGGCTACTTGCATTGATTTCCCACAACCTAGAAGCAGTGTGACTCTGGGAAAATTATTTACATTTTTTTGCATCCATATTCTCATCTGGAAAATGAGGTTAAAATAATATTATGAGGTCATGTAAATTGCTTAGAACACGTCAGGCTCAAAGAAAGTGTTCAATAAACATTAACTACTAGCAGTAATATTCTCATTTAAAAATGCTATTGAAGTAGGAGCATACTTTACTAAGTTTTATATTAAAGTATATAAGGTTCCTACACCTCCAATTTCTATTACTTAACGAGTCTTCCCATTGATTAGTCACTTCTAAGGAGATACAACCTGCAGCGGTAGCCCTGTGGCATCTGATCCCATCAGATCTCGGAAGCTAAGCGGGGTCAGGCCTGGTTAGTACCTGGATGGGAGACCACCTGGGAACACCAGAAGCTGTAGGCTTGGGAGAAGGACCTGGCAACCCCCTCCCAAAAATCAATCTGCCATTGAAAACCCTATGAACAGCAGAGAAGCACTGACAATAGTGTTTCCCCTGTTGTACAGAGCGTCGCTATGAGTTGGTTACCGACTCGACAGCACCTAACAACAACAACAACAAGGAGATACAGGGAGAAGGACCTAAACCACTCCCCCTAAAAAATATCAGCCATTGAAAACCCTATGAATAGCAGAGAAGCACTGAGAATAGTGCCAGGAATGACACAGTGTTGGGGCAGTGTTTCATTCTGTTGTACATGGGGTCTCTATGAGTCAGATACTGGCTCAAGGGCACTTAACAACAACAACAAAAGAGATATACTATTTACATTTTTAAACGACATCAAAACACTGATTTATCTTCTGAGTGTTTGTGTTCTCAGCACTCAGAGAAATGTGCTATTTATTCCTTTTATAATCTAAGATTGATAGTTAACTCTCTTTGCCTCAAGAACTTGTTCTCGTTATGATGGTGTTGTTAGGTACTGTTGCGTCAGGAGAGTGAAACACTGATCTAATTATGACATTTATGAAGGTTGTTGTTAGGTGCTGTCGAGTTGGTATCCAGCTCATAGCAACCCTATGTACAACAGGTGAAGCACTTTTGTCAGTGTTTCTTTGCTGTTCACAGGCTTTTCAATGGCAGATTGATTTTTGGGAGTGGGTTGGCGGGTCCATCTCCCAAGCCTACAGCACCTGGTGTTCCCATATGGTCTCCCATCCAAGTACTAAGCAGGCCTGACCCTGCTTAGCTTCCAGGATCTGATGGGGCCAGATGCCACAGGGCAATGGCTGCAGGCATGAAGGTAGTAAGTACCAATTACAAACTAGGAATCATGTTGCTTCATATTATTCTTTATGTAACAATTTTGGTTTGAGAAATTATATCAGATTGAAAAATTGTTTAAATAACATCATTTCTCATTGATGCTACATCATACCACTTTTTCTAGATCTATAACTATGTGACAGTTATTGTGAACTTAAAAGAACTAGACTCTTTCTAGCTTGGATCTCAGAAATCCCTTTGATGGTCGATATTTTGATGAATGTATTAAGCAAGTCACTAAAGAAAGACCTCTTAATCCCAAGCACTATGTAAATATCTCTCTGATTACCAGACTCAAATTCTAACAAAATTCTACCCAATTTAATATTCTGTACATGTCATTGTAGAGTGAGACTCAATTCTTTTGAAGTATGTTTATAAGGTACACTGAGAATGTGAAGGTTGTGCATATTTTAGCTCTAATGATTCTATCACCATATCCTTAAGGTATCTCTCAAAGAAAATCATTGAGAGCTCCAGGAAGCAAAAAGAAGTAGATAGGTAAGAACTTACCTGCCATTCTTGCACAAGACTGTCTACTCAAGGATGCAGACTGTGTTTTATTCATTTTTGTATTCTCAACAAAAATGTTGACTGGATGTTAACTGTATAAAATAAGCATAGAAGTCAGTTGCCTTAGTGTTTAAAAAAACAAACAAAAACAAAAAACAAACAACCTTGGTAAAAGTGTTTTCATTTTGACTCTAAAACGAGAAAACCAGTAAAGATGTTAGAGGATTTAAAATCATCCAAATTTTGTGGACTTTGTTTGGATACAAAGTAGAACATATACACATTATCTCAAATGGATGAACATCTGGAACTCTATTATAAACAGTACATCCCTAGCCCATGAAATCATATGGAAGAGTGCTTGACATCTTTATTTCTGTATTCAGTCTCACTTTTCCTAAAACAGTTCAAACCACTAAGAATTTTCCAAAAGTTACAGTTTAACTCACCCAACCTTCCAAGGAAAAAACGAAGAAAAATAAATATGTTTCAACCTCATAATTTTCCCTCTTACTAACAGTTTCAATTTAAATTTGTCCCTTTTCAAATTTGCCCCAATTTCTCTAGAAACCTCTTGTGGATGTCCACACTCAGCTGTAGAATCCTAAGTTGTACTCAGACCATTTACATGTCAGTGCATTCTTAATTACCAAAGCTAATGGTATGCACTTTAATTACACCCTAATCATTTATTGCAGTCAATTTCTCTCCAGAATGTGAAGTCTTGTAAATCACTCACTGAAAAGTATTTGTGAACTCTAGGGCTTTGGCAGACTGGGACAGAACTTCTGAGAATACACTGTGTGGACGTTCCAAAGAAGGCAGTCAATCTGAGAGGATCCACATGGGAACAATTCATTTGGGCCCAGGCTGGTGAATTTTTATGTTGGATTTGAGGGTTTTCCAATCACATGGAGACACAAGTCTACAATATACTTTGTAAATTACTCTTAATGATGGCTTCAGCTTGTAAAGAGGGGGCCCACCAACAGTAAAGGAAGGAGGGCTCACCCAGAAGGTGCTATGGATATATTTCTCTAGCAGTAAGTGCTTAATGACTCATTTTCCTCAACAGAACTTTCATAAGGCTGGAATTCAGGGAGGGATGTCTGGAGAATGTCTGAAAGGAAGTTCACAAGCCACTGTCCTGGTTTTTGCCAGAGAAAGCTTCCCATGCTAGCCACACCAGCTGACAAAAGCAAACAGGAACAGATATCCTCCATGAAATTTGCCTCAGTCAAATTGAGAAGGTGACGAACTTTCAAAAAAGAAAATCATTAGTAGAAAAACTAAAGACATAATAAGTTAACAACTGTGTTCATGTTGAATCAGAGAAGCTGTTCAAGGAGAGTATATTCAACCAGGCAGAATATTCCACTAAACTATTGCATACACATGTGTTTTAATTCATTCAGATAGATTACTGATCTGTCCAGTTGACCAATCACTTTGGAATTATGTAGAGTTAGCCAAAATGGAATTGTACATAACATTTCTCTTTTTAGATACTTTGTAAATTTATTTTAAAGTATTTATAATTACTAAATGCTCTCCTTTCTCAGAAGATATTCTGAGAGGGAAGCAAAAATATCACTCATGCAAAGCCATTTCCATCCTTCCAAAGGTCTACTGGTAAATTATTCTTACTGATCTTTCTATCTTTCTAGCCTATGCAAACACACCTAACCCATACTAAATTTCACCAGATGGCATTTTATTTCTTGTAAGTAAAGCAGCCGTGGGTTTAGACAGTTGAATTTTTAAACTTCTGTATTTACTGAAAGTGCATATGGCACTATATGGACAAAGAAATTGTGCTGAAAGAAAAACATTTCTGTCTCCAGCACCTCATAGTCTCCCAGAGGAGATAAATGTGCAGTTATGTGGTGTACTTCTCACAAAATCTTATGTGGCTTCCGTGTTCTTCCTCTGCTAAAAATTAGATAGATGTATAATGTACATGCCAGAAAGTTTTATTATTTAAAATTCATCTTTTAGTTGCAAAGAGTGTACAAAACCCAGTGAGTTACTGAAATGATCCATGAGTGATTTCTAGATGAAAACAGAACATAAACCTAAATGTAAAAAAATAAAAATAAAAATAAAAAAATAAAATCCTCTGTATGTCAACGTAAGCAGATGTTGGTGTAGAATTTACAAGGATGAGAAGGCTATATAACCTCCCTTGAGCCACTCATAGTTCATTTCAAGGCCAAGAACGCCCCTAAAATCTGTTTCTAATTTTACAGAAATCTTTTGAAATTTGGCACAAGCATTCAAAAGTCCGTGGAAAGAAAAAACTCTGGTCCTGACTTCAGCTTCCAACGAGGAAGACAGACTTGCTCCTTTTCAACAGTTTTCACAGATCCAGTGACCCACGTTCTACAGTTCAGAATTAACTAACTTTGGAAAACATCTGGAAAAATGAAGGTTAGTATATACAGCCTTGGATATTGCTAAAGAAATAAAGTTGGCTAGAGTAAATGTGATCGGAGTTGTCAATTGTTTAGAAGGTGAGGATTTGTACATGAGTATTTACTTCCTGGATTAGGTTAGGATTGAGAAATTGTTCTAAGTATACTGTAGAAATATTTGTCCTTGTAAATCTGGAAGAATTCCAGCAATTATTGCCAAATCGGTGAAAGACAATCAAAAGCTTTATGGGGAAAAAGAAATGGGATTTAACTGTAAATGAAATCTTGCCATTTCAACTATTTAGCAGGAATGGTGTGTATGCCTAATTTTCTTTATTTTATGTAGACATGGTTAAAAATTGTGTTTGGAGTTGCTACCTCGGCTGTGCTTGCTTTATTGGTGGTGTGCATCGTCTTACGTCCTTCAAGAGGTAAGGAATTTTCCTGATTTGCTTAATCTGCCTAGAATAGCTTGGAAAATGTACTAATGTGTAATTACAAGTAGTTGAACATTTCCTAAGTGCTTATTTTCCAAAGGAAGGCTGTTATTTCCAAGAAGACATAGAACCACACAGATATGTTGTTGTGCAAGACCAGAAATACTGAAGAATTTAAGTCACGGGTAGGAAGAGAGTTACTGTGTTATTTCGGCAAGAGAAAAACCTAGGAACTATTCTGCATTATCCCCACACTACCCAAAATATATGCAAATTTCAAGTTTTGGTAGGCCTTTAGAGACAACATTTTTAACTAGCATTGTTTTTCACCATCAGATTTGTCTAGTGAAAAGTAAAAATGTGTAAGGATAGAAAAGTTAAAGCAGACTCTGTGGAGGTTTTTTTATTACTAAATAGTCCTTCCAAAAATTTAAGAAAGAGCTTGAGAATAGAGATCTCAGGAATAGCTGCATAGAAAAAGTGAAGTTATTGTTCTAGATGCAGTAGAAATGAACAATTAAATTAGAAGATTGAATGAAGTTAACCAAGAACTATGATTAATGATAAATTGGATCCTTTTACAAAAAGGTTTAGACTGACATTGATCTCATTTCACTGAAAACTGGAAGATACTATGGGCTGATATTGAGGCTAATTTTAAATTAAGACTATCGATAATATACTAACATTAAAGGAATAGTTTCTTTTCTATGAAAATACTTATGAAGAGAAAGTGGAGTTTCTAAGGCAGAAAAAAGATGCAATAATAACAGATCTTTGATCTTTAGGGTCTAAGGAAAGGAAAAAAGTTTGTACCAACAAATTAAAAGTTTATGACAGCTAAGATGGGAAATATCTTTGGTTAAAAGTTAACTGATAGTAAAGGAAGATCAATGACATGTCTGTAGCCAAAGAATATGTGAATCCTGAATAAACTATTGCTTTAAAAACGTGGAATACACAAAAATTTGAAAAACCCAAAATACTCATGAGCTTTTCATAGAATTAGAACATGAATACAAATGAAAAACATGAAAACAGTTTTCTTGTAGATATCTGCAGCTTAATTTTTAGTCTGTATTCCCCAGCACTCTCTCCTAGCACAAGATTGTATGTAGTTTGTGTCTATATCTTTTATAAATTTTCAAGCTCAAATAATTTTTAAACCAGACTCTTACCTCAACTGTTTTTCAGTCACATTTCTGTCAAAGCAATAATTTTCAAGTGTTTGACCTTTTGAATCCAATCCACTAAAAATTAGCTTCTGATCAGCAGTACTTGAAACTCTCAACCCTCATAAATGAAAGTTCTTACAGCAAAAGTATATGGATTTTATGGGAAGCCTTCCTTTATAGACAGAAGGACCATAGTTTGGAATTTGAATTATAGTTTCTTAATCAGTAATATACTATACTTATTTATTACAAAAAGCATGTGAGTACAGACATTTGTGTCTGCACTTAAATTTACACATATAAATATTTGTGTAATTACATATAATTTCAATCCTTCTGCCCCTTCAAAGTTTAGGTGTAGATAGGGTACACACAAACATGGTATAAAATATACATAGTATAAAAGTCCTACATGGTATAAAAAGTCCTTTTATAACATAGTTTTCTGTTTTTAGCTGAGAGGATCATTCTCAAAGTAATTTCCTCATAGAGTGAAATAATCAAATTAAACTTGAAATAAAATGTTAGTACTTATTCAGAAATAGAAAAATCATGAATAAGCTAAGAACTTCTTTTGGTCCATGACATCATTCTCTTTTTATTGTAAATTTGCTGCAGAATTTCTTAGAATGTTATCTAAACAGCTTGTAAGTAGGGATAGTCACTCCCATACTTTTCTGAGCAGGACTGGGGTAGAAACTCTCCTTCCCTTGAGTTAGTGCCACGGGTAGCCCTGGGCCAGGTATGGTGACCTCCTCCTTCTGACTTCTCTCATTTCTTCTCCCATCCCATGCCTCAACCATCCCCAGTCTGGAGGCCAGGTCTAGCCCTTGCTCTCACATTTGCCCAGTTCCTGGTGAGAATAGGATTTGAGATGGCAAGTCAGGAAAGGAAAGCAGGAAGGGAATAGAAGAAACAATTCAAAGCCAAGTAAACTCCTCCTTAGGCTTCATCTCACACTTCATCAGAAATCCCATTACTCACATTTGCTTCATAATCCTAGCCCAGGATTTATTTGCTAATGTAAGAATAGTCTTGAGAAACTTGAAGACATACTTCAGAACATCATTTACTCCTTATTTAGAT
Organism: Pedetes capensis; assembly: GCA_007922755.1. Classification (NCBI taxonomy): domain Eukaryota; kingdom Metazoa; phylum Chordata; class Mammalia; order Rodentia; family Pedetidae; genus Pedetes; species Pedetes capensis. The sequence goes on from VMDO01023828.1 coordinate 29,232, forward strand.
ACTAATGTATTAGGTCCTACTAACTACCTGGCCATCACTGTGCCAGTTGCTGAGGTTTAAAAGGGACAGCAGTCTAGATTTCCATCTGAAAGGAAAGGGAGTAAGAATATAGCTTTTTGTACATCCAAAGGTGTGCAGTCATCACCCTTATTACCAGAGAAGTGGTTCTATCATTCCCTACATGCCTCAGTGGACATTAAAAAAAAAAAGAGGCAGGGTACATGTCTATGAAGAGAAAGGATTCCCAGAGAGCCAATTCTCAGATTCAAAGAACTTTGAAAGAGTTACACAGAATCTTAGGAAAAACCAAGTATGCATATTAGTGAAATGTGAAAGATCCATTTAGTTCACTTACATATTAAAAATATATATGGGACAACTTTTTTAGAAACTTCTAAAATAATTTCTCTTTTATTTTTGTACAAGTGGATGGTACACATGACATTCTGCCCCTCGGTAAACCATTAGCATTCTTGGTCAGTATACACCCCTTCAACCCATTCTCCTTCTTCTCTCCTACAACCACTCATTCTTTTGGTTCAGGTTATTCTTCCTGGGCTTCATCCGTCCTCCTGTATGAAGATGCATTCAGGCAGAGAGTGAAAACTAAGCTCCTCAGCTTCTCTTTATTGTTGTTGACCCCCAAAACAAACATATGTTTCAAAAGAATTACAGACGTGACAAAAATAGAAAACTAGAACTGGAAAGATACAGAGGTCCCAGAATTTTTCAAGTAAACTCTACATAGCCTTTTTGGCTTCATGATTTATGTTTTCTGAATTCCTAAACCTTTATGAAAGGAATTATAGGGACTAGTCAGTTCTACTGAGTGTAAATTTCCCTACATTACAATAAGCATCATTCAATAAATGTTAGCTATTATTTTTTCTAAAATTTCTAAAGTATAGTAGATACTTAGTAAATGATACATAGAACTTTATTGTCTTTTCTATCTTACTATGTTGTTGTTGTTAGGTGCTGTCGAGTCAATATCTGACTCATAGCCACCCTCATAGTGTTTTCAATGGCTGTTTCGGGATTGCCTTGGGAGTGGATTGCCAGGTCCTTCTTCCATTTTTGTGGTGCTGGGAATTGAACTCAGGACCTCAGAGACTGCAGCACAGTGCTCTACCAACTGAGCTAAATCCCAGCCCCATCTTACTATAGGTATACATATACAATCAAAGATGATTAGTAGGGCTTTCACCTTGATGTATTTCACAAAAAAAAAAAAAAAAAAAAAAAAAAAAAAAAAAAAATGCTGTTCTCCCAGTGCCAGGCATGATGGTACACACCTATAATCCCAGCACTTGGGAGGCTGACAAGAGGATCATGAGTTTGAGGCCAGCCTGGGCTACACAGTGAAACCTTGTCAAAAATAAAAGACAGATAAAAAGAAAAGATGTCTTAATTCTGAGAGTAAATAGTATACTTCTGAGTATCATTGTTGCTTCTGTACTCCACCTGCTTGGACCAAACCTAACAAATATTTCAGAAACTTTTGTGTATGAAGACTCCCAGAGAAAAGGAAGAGAAAGATAATGGAAGTTGAAGAGGGTTTGGGGAATAAAGCTGAGAGGAAAGAGAAGAAAAAACAGCAGCAGCAGCAGCAGCAGCAGCAGCAGCAGCAGCAGCAGCAGCAGCAGCAG
>VMDO01023829.1:0-30877 GCA_007922755.1 Pedetes capensis
GACTGCACAGCAGCGCTCTACCAACTAAGCTAAATCCCAGCCCTGGATTCATAATATTAGAAGGTGGAAGGCATTATTAGAAGGTGGAAAGCTGAACAGGTCACTGAGCGTGTGTCCCTGGGGCCTATATCTTGCTACAACTCCTGTCTTTGCTCTGCTTCTTGCCTACCATGAAGTGAAGCCTCCTCCTCCGTGTGCTCCCCAACCCTGATGCTCTGCCCAACCACATGGGACCAGACCACCACGGACTGAGCCCTTTGTAACTGTGAGTCAAAATAAATCTTGTCTCCCTTAAGTTGTTCTTTTGGGTATTTTGGCCACAGGTACCCAAAAGTAATGAATGCACTTAAAATTTTGGCCTTTTTTTTTTTCTTGCTGTCCATATCAAAAGGAGGCACAGCTCAGCCCTAATTTCTTTTTATTGGCAAATATCAGCATGAAGGCATTAGTTTATACATTTTACTGTTTAAAATTTTTCCCATGCCATTAGATTGGGGGAGGGATGAAGGCAGGGAGGATAACACACAGACACACACAGACTGAATAGCTTTTGTTTTTCTCTTTTATTTGTATTCTCAGTAGGAGTCTTTTTAAACTAGGAATTCTATATGGAAAAGAAAAAGAAGTTGAATACCATCAGGCAGGTTTTCCCAAGGCAAGAGTAATAGAAAGGGCAAGGTGGCACATGCATTAATAGTTTGTAATGGGAAAGGCCCTCGACCAGCCATCAGTAGACCTGTATTCTATGCCTGGTTCTGCCACTTGCCAGAAGCCAGGCTGCGGCACATAAGCAATACCCTCTTTGAGCTGAATTTTGGCCTTCTTTACGAGTTAAATGAACTCTCATAGCCAAATGTATTATCTATATTTATTATCTATCTGGTTGTTGTTTTATTTGATTGATTGATTGATTGATTGATTGATTGTGGTGCTAGGGACAGAACCAAGGGCGTTGCACATGCTAAGCAAACACTCTACCACTGGGATACACCTCCAGCTCTATTATCTATATTTTTGATATAAAACTAAAGAAAGATTTTATTTATAATATGTTTTTCTCTGGATATATTTTAGGGCCCTCCTACTAGGGAAAAAATTGGTTGTACTGGAATACAATCCTTAAGTGCCTCTCAACTAATTTCAAAACTTTTAAACTTTATGTATTTTAACTTTAATTCTAAAAATGTCCAAGTATTAGCTGGGCACAGTGGCCCACTCCTATAATCCCAGTGGCCTGGGAGGCGGAGGCAGGAGGATTGCAAGCTCGAGACCAGAGGCAGTCTGCGTAACTTCGCGACACCATGTTTCAAAAAGTAAAAAAATGGGCTTAGGGTGCAGCTCAGTGTTCCAGCACTTGCAGAGCATGCAAGCGAGAGGCCCTGGGTTCAACGCCCAGTACTGCCAAAAAAAAAAAAAAAAAAAAAAAAAATCCAAGTATTAAGTTCAATTTTGTAAATAATTGCTGTCTTTGGTTCATCTCAGCATATGTATGAGGCGTGACTTTGCTGTTGGTGCCTTTAGAAATGCATTTTACATTGAGGTTCTTTGCCCTTAATCACTTAGGCATCCATCTAAAAAAACTCTCTTCAATAATCTCACATTACAATCACAACAGACAAATCAGTAGCAATTTCTTCATTTTCTGTAATGCACACTCAATACTTAAATTTCTACAATCTTCTCAAAATAAATTTTGGCCTCTTCCTTTTCAGATCCGAATCCAATGTAACCATAAGGCCTCTCAAAATTTTGTCATGTTTGTTAAGTTTCTTTTTATTATTTATTTATTGTTATTATTATTATCTATTAAGTTTCTTTTCTATAAGCTGTTCTGTAGAACCGCTCCCGCCTCCCACCTCAAACTTTTTACTTCATTGCATTAATTCTTTGATAAGTACAGCACCCTAAACATTAAAAGTCCCACAGTATAAATTTGTCTGATTATTTCTTCTCAGTGATGCTTAACTTGTTACTCTGTCCCCTGCATTTCCTATCACTGGAAGTTAAGTCTGTCAAAAATAGCATTGGGTCTAGGAGGAAAGCGTTTAAAGTTTATCGTCATTCAGAAAGCACAGATCATAGTCCAGGAGAATGTATACCAAACAGAAGGCGGTTTGCCTTATAGCAATGGCAGCACAGTTTATAAAGCATACAGGAGAAAACATTTTGATCTTGTTTGGGCTTGGCAGTTTATAAATCATCTCTTTTTTTTTTTTTATGGCAAACAGAGCACTTAAACTCATTTGTCTACAGTTCAATTTCACTGACTCATGGTGATAAGGACATAAAGCTTACATTTTGTATTTTGTTTATGGTTAGAACTAGTGTTTGGGGGAAACAGAATGATTTAAGTGTTCATGATGTGGGTATGGGCATTTGGCCTTGGGATTTAAATAACCTGGAGTCTCTGTTTTGATTTTTCTTGAACAGCACTAGAGCTTTGTTTGTTGTTGTTGTTAGGTGCTGTCGAGTCAGTATCTGACGCATAGCGACCCTCATAGGGTTTTCAATGGCTGACTGTTTCAGGATTGCCTTGGGAGTGGATTGCCAGGCCCTTCTCTCATTTTTGCAATGCTGGGAATTGAACTTGGGACCTCAGAGACTACAGTCCAGTGCTCTACCAACTAAGCTAAATCCCAGCCCCAAAGCTTTGTTTAGCTTCAGGTTAAATAGTTTTACCTTGTCACATTGGGAGGCACACAGAGCGTTCAGCTTGGCTCACACCTCCTGACCTGGAGTTTGATCTTTGGGTGAAAGGGTGACAGCTAGATCCCCTACCATACAGGCCATCAGGAGCTAATCCACGGGATGATGCTTGGATTTGACACAACCACCCCGTTCCCCAGGGAAAGGCAGCCTGTGAGGAGAACTGCTGAGGATTTTATTTCCCAGCTATAGTCGTTGCCTGAATCAAGTATTCCACTGGGGGTTACCAAATGGTAAAATTGTAATTCTGTCATTTCTTCAACATTTGTTAGCTGACATTTTCTATTTTTAAAAGAAGGAGCTTTCTGTCATCAGATCGACTTATTTAATTTCCATGAATTAAAATTTCTATTTAAAAAAGCAACACATTTACATGATTCTTTTCTTTATTGATCATAAGAGCAATGTATTAGTGAAACAGTCTTAATCGATCACACATTCTTGTTTGGTTTTTTGGTGCTATCTATCTATCTATCTATACATACATATATATAATTCCTGTGTTCAAATTTTTATATATAGAATACAAATACATAGACTATACAAACACAGGGATTATAATATATTTAATGTTTTAATAGCCTCCAGCCATACCACTGTGGTGTCCAATCCCATCAGATCTCGGAAGCTAAGCAGGATAGGGGCTGGTTAGTACTTGGCAGGGAGACCGCCTGGGAACACCAGGTGCTGTAGACTTGGGATAGGGACCCAGCAACCCACTCCTAAAAAACAACCAGCCATTGAAAACCCTATGAATAGCAGAGAAGCAGTGATAATCGTGTTTCATCTGTCCTACCTAGGATCTCTATGAGTCGGACACCAGCTTGATGGCCCCTAACAACAGCAACAACCATGTTTCAATAAATTATAATTATTTTGTGATGCTTTTCATTGTTTGTTTTGCAATGCTTACATTGTTCAAACTTGGATCATTGGTAGTCCTTTAGAGCTGGCTTCCATGTCCTTTAGCCATGGCTCTGCTGGTCTCTGGCTATGTACTTCGTTTTTGACATGAGCTTTCCCAGTCTTGCTTTGTGCATTTCCTTGCAAAGACCATGAGCCAGCTCTTTCCCCAATGGGTGCTGGCTCTTTCTCAGAGAGCCACGATAGGAAACAAAAACATAGAGACAATGGGCCTCGTTTTCCTGCAAAGAAGTAGTAGTAGTGCTTCTAGACTTTTTGGTAGATGGAACTGGGAAATATATTTTTAAAAATCAGAAATTAATATGCTTCTTATTTAATTAAATACTTGTAGGATTTTTTTTCCCAAACATCTTTTACTCTGTAACTGTCTCTCATTTTCCTTAAAGTGGACCTATGGATTCCTAATAACATCTACATAATTTACTTCTTGCTGTATTAATAACCAGACCAGCATCAAGATTAACAGATCACTGAGTGAAGCTTAAGAATCCTTTGCAGTTCTTTAAACTCTATCATTGTCCTTAAACTATATCACTGAAATAATGTAGAATCAAAGGACTATGTTATAGTCACTGAAATCCTCTTTTCCCTATAGGGTCTGCTGCTGTGGTGATGGATAGTTAGGCTCATTTTGTCGTATTTTATTTATGTGTAAAGCCTTGCATCTGCTAAGACACAAGAAACTGGAAAGGATGATTCGTGATTTACTTCTACACAATCTCTCTTTCCCGTTTGTATTTTGTAATTGGGCATGATGGGATTTGCATAGTTACTTGAATGTTAAGAGCTATGGCAATCACTGGGATCGTCCAAGTACATTTGAAGGTTCAAGATCTAGTGTCTGCAGACAACTGACTTCAGACACTGAGTGGGAGGACAGTAATGGAGGCTGGAAATGCGGGCCGGTGTCTGAGAGTCAGATCCACTGAAGTTTGAATCTGGGTCCTGCCAGTTGCTGCCTGTGAAATTCTGGACACCAGGTTTTTGCATCTTTGCCACACTTTTGTCACCTTGGCAGCCCCTCTGCCCACCTGGCTAAATAAAGCAACACATGGGAAAGGCTTTGGCCGCTCTGGCACCAGACACGCAGCTAATGGTATCCGGGTCTGTTTCTGTTTTCTTTTTTAAAAAAATTATAATGAGCATGCTTTGTTCCTAGGGGCAAGTAAAATACCAGCAAATCCCGGAAGCTGGAGAGGGTGAAGACGAGATAATGAATTCAGTAAGCGCAGAATCAGGAGAGGCTGTTTGCGGTGATCGTTCCTCTGTGAGGTCCCTGTCTGTAACCATGTGGTTTCAATGCCATCTAGTGGGAAAGACGGAGCCTAGTTGCTCAAGTAGTCTCATTTGATAAGGAAAGAACACACACACACACACATACACACACACACACACACAATCACACACTCACACTCAGGCTTGGGTTTACCTCAGTTGGTAGAGTGCTGCTCTGTGCTCTCTGAGGTCCTGGGTCCGATCCCCAGCACCACAAAAACAGGAGAAATACCTGACAGCTCACTCCCGAAACAATCCTGAAACAATCAGCCACTGAAAAATCCTGTGAAGAGCAGAGAAGCACTGACATAGTCCCGGGCCTGGCACAGTGTCAGGGAGTGTTTCATTCTGTTATACATAGAGTTGCTATGAGTCGGACCTGACTCACGGCACGTAACAACAACAACATATATACACACATATTTGATTATTATATATATTATATAATTAATAGCTAAAGTTCCATTCCCTCTTTATTAAGCAAATATTTAGAATCCCTCATCATTAGTAAAGATATTTTTGAGTGAAATCTGGTTTAGGGACATAACCTTTCTTCTCTGAAAGTTATTTGGAAATGAAGAATTTCACACAAGGAGGGTAGGTTTGTTTTACTATAAAGTTTTCTTTTATATTTCTATATTTGTGTTAAAAAATTTTTTTTCAGTACTGAAGGTTAAACCTAGGGCCCTGTACTTGCATGCTTTGCAATTACCACTGAGCTGCACCCTCTGCCCGTTTTTTAAATTTCTGAGACAGGGTTTCGCTAAGTTACGCAGACTGCCTCTGATCTCAAACTTGTGCTCCTCCTGCCTCTGCCTCTGCCTCCCAAGTCACTAGTATTATAGGCTTGTGCCACTGTGCCCAGCTGTGTTAAAATTTTTAATGCAGTTTCATCATAACATCTAGAGAGAATATTTTGAACATACTAATAAACATATGCCTGCAGCGGTAGCCCTGTGACATCTGATCCCATCAGATCTCGGAAGCTAAGCAGGGTTGGGCCTGCTTAGTACCTGGATGGGAGACCGCCTGGGAACACCAGAAGCTGTAGGCTTGGGAGAAGGACCTGGCAAGCCCCTCCCCAAAATCAATCCGCCATTGAAAACCCTATGAACAGCAGAGAAGCACTGACAATAGTGTTTCCCCTGTTGTACAGAGGGTCGCTATGAGTCGGATACCGACTCGATGGCACCTAACAACAACAACAATAAACATATAGGAGTTTATCCATTGGGATACTCTATATAAGAGAAAAACTGGTTGCAGCCAAAGAACATACATTTTCTCTTGGTTTTCTTTTAAAGAATAATGTACTGGGGATGAATATGAAATCTCACTGACTATGCAGCTAAGCTCATCCAGTTTCATGGTGGCAAGCGGGGGGGGGGGGGTTACCTGGGAGCTGATGAATCTGAATTCCAATCTTTCTTTTCCTCACTGTGTGACCGTGGGTGGGCACAGGCCCCATGGTACTTTAAGTGTACTGACCAACACGGATGAGAAGGTCACTCACATTCCATGTTGTACCACTCTCCGATCCTGAGTTAGGTTTGTGAAAGGGAGACCTACCCTTTACAAGGGCACCTTCGCTACTCAGGACCATGAGTCCCATTTGCAGCTTGAGATGCGTATGGAAATAGACGGGTCCTGGTAGGACCTCAGGACTGCTGGGGCATTGCAGCTCTTGCTTGCTGCTTCTCAGAGTAACCCTGGCTGTATCTTATACTCACCAGACTTCAGAAAGTTGCTTTATTTTCCGTTTCTGATCATTTCATTGCTGAGGCTTACTCCGTGCTTTTTGCCTTGTGCCCCTTGCTGTGGGCTTGGTGTTGATTCAAACCGGTATTCACAGGAGGGCCGCCGGGGTTGGCCCCTCAGGCAGGTGGAGATCCTGAGACACAGTGAGGGGAGACCCATTCAGGCAGCGCTGATCTAAGTCTGCTCAGATGCCATGCAGTGCAAGTACAGCGCCCAGTCGGACGGTTGCTACCTACTGGAAGGAGGAAAGTCTGAGTGCCCTTCAGATCTTGCTGCTCCTCCCAATGTCCACGTCTGTCCCCTGTCCCAGAGCAGAGAGGAGCTAAGAATGCTGGTGGCAGGAGTGCAAAGGCACAAGAGCCCAGAGATTATCCCATGTGTCAGTGAAATTATCTTGCAAGAACGTAGACTGTGGAGAGTGAGGTGGTCCTGGCTTTGAGTTCATTTCCTTGCTCTCTGCCCTTGCCTGAGATACAAGTTACAAACCTCATTATCACGTGTAATAATGGTAGCTGTTTCATCAAATTATGGGAAGATCAAGGTGTTGTTGTTGCTCTTGTTGCCGTCAAGTCATGTCCGCTTCACAGTGACCCTCATAGGGTTTTCAATGGCTGACTGTTTCGGGATTGCCTTGGGAGTGGATTGCCAAGTCCTTCTCCCATTTTTATGGTGCTGGGAATGGAACTCGGGACCTCAGAGACTGCAGTGCAACACTCTACCAACTGAGCTAAATCCCAGCCAGATCAAGGTGAGGCATTTTTATATTATGCCAGCATATTGCTTGGCATCTGATTAGATCTTAATATGCTATTATTAAAGGGTAACTGTTATATATATACATTAATAATTCATTATTACTTAATCACATTATATATTTTATATTATTTAGATGTTATATTTTATTAGATATTAGATAATATGGTGGTGGTGTTATAAGATGCCGTCAAGGCAGATCTGATTCATAGAGACCCTAAGTACAGCAGAACAAAACACCACCCGACGCTATGCCAGGCATACAATCTTTTTTGACTTGAACCCATTGTTGCAGACACTGTGTTTCTTCTCCTTTGGAGTCAGGCCTCTTCAGCAAACGGAGGTCCCAGGGGCATTACTCCATTCCTGTCATTACCGTCGATTCTACTTTGAGGAGGCAACCAGTCGTTTCTTGAATGCCTTGCAGCCGGGGGGACTCATTTTCTGGCACTATATTTGACAGTGCTTCTCTGCTATTCATAGGGTTTTCAATGGCTGATTGTTTTGGAAGGGGGCTGCTGGGTCCTTCTCCCTAGTCTTAGTCTGGAAGCTCAGCTGAAACCTGTCCACCATGGGTGATCCTGCTGGTATCTGACATACCAGTGGCATAGCTTTCAGCATCACAGCAACATGCAAGTCCCCACAGCACAACAAGCTGACAGACACATGGGCGCTTAGATAATATGTTACATATTATTTGCTGCATACTATTTATTTAATGGGGTCTGGGATTTAGCTCAGTTGGTAGAGCGCTGCGCTGCAGTCTCTGAGGTCCCGAGTTCAATTCCCAGCACCGCAAAAATAGGAGAAGGGCCTGGCAATCCACTCCCTAAGGCAATCCCCCCAAAAAACAGTCAGCCATTGAAAACCCTATGAGGGTCGCTATGAGTCGGATACCAACTCGAGGGCACCTAACAACAACAACAACAATTTATTTAATATTAGATTATGTTCGATTACAATATTAAATTCAATATGTTTGACCCTGTAATACTGATATGCTAAGGTATCTTTATTTCGCGTTCAGAGACTCGTGGCTGAGGAATTGATATTCCCACTTCCACATGATCTCATAATTTGGCGGTCAGTTTTTGCTGGAGATCAAATGCAGGGACTTGAGCATGCTAAGCAAGTGCCGTACCCTTGTGCTGCACACGTCCGTGGTCTTCAAACTCTCCTGAGCCTCTTTCTGTCTGTAAAACCGATTATACCTCAAGTCATTGCTGTAGGAACAATCTTTAAAAAGATATTACGGAAGTACTTTGTAATACGGGTATGAGGATTTTTTCCTCCACAGAACACACTTTGTTGAGAAATATGTTCGCTCCTTAAAGAGAAATGGTGTACAATAAGATTTATAGAAACTGGAAATTTTGAAATTTTACTCTTCTTATCACTTTTTTAAAAAGTACTCTTAAAACTAACTTTAGCCTGCTTGGTTTCGCCTTCTCCTTACATCCCAAAGTGGTTACAATGATCAGGGCTGGATGCTTCCTAGAAATGACACGTATTAAATATTGTGCAGATACTGTCTTCAGTGCCCGCTTCTACATCCGCCCTTCTAGTCTTTTCTACGTGCTCTTTTGTTCTTCGGGGATGAAAACCTTTAGAATCAGCTGGGGTCCTGCTAAATGCTTCTGCTAATTCAGACTCTTGTGCCAGGCGGGAGAAGCTGGGAGCAAGTCTGTTCCCAGTGGCCCCTCAGCCGCCAGCCAGGGAACAGGGCTGGAGGCTCCTCCCAGGTGTAGCACCAGGGTTGGGGCAGCTGCAAACTCAGCAGAAGCACCTGCAGAGTGCCCACGGGGCGGGGTTCTTCCTGCCGGGGCAGCCAGCGCTGGCAGGAGAGCAGGCAGAGGGCTGCGGCTCCCAGGGCACTGGCCCTGGCAGAGACAGGGCAGCTTTCTGCAACTCCAGGTGTCCTTGCAACGCCACCTTTTGGCTCCTCCAGTGCTTCCTGTAATTTGTCACTGAGTTTCCGGTGGAGTCCTCTGTTTGTAGCCCCTGCACTGGTCTCAGTTTCCCTAACGAGCTGCCAACTGACAATCTGAGCCCCTGAGTTGCCAGCTGGCGGATTACTTTGCGGTTGTCTTGATCGTGGTCACAGTCAGATTCGGAATCGGCGCCACCAGCTCAAATGCATAGCGCTCCACATCCGCACAGTGCTTGGGAGCACACAGTGCCCTTCCAGGGGTGTGTCTCAGGTGGCCCAGGAAGAGGCAGTGTTCTTGTCACTGTCGATGAGAGAGTGGAGGGCTCGGGAAAGCTCCGAGCCGTAAAGCTCTTGGCTTCCGTTCACTCCCCAGGTCCCTGGCAGAAGGGGCCGGGCAAGTCCCAAGCATGGAACGCCAGCAGTGGCTCGGCCGCGAGAAAGGGCTTCTCCAACTGACCTTGAGCACCGCCCTTCACCTTTGATTATACAACACCCCCAGGACCGCTGCTTTCTTCAGCCTTCTCCGTAGCCATCACTTCACAAGGTTTCACCTGCAGGAAAGTGTGCAACAAGGTTCAGCTCGCTCCTGTGAGATTTTCTTGACCCTGCATCATGGTTCTCACAAACTACCATCTTGACATACGTTAGCTCTCCGTCATCAGGCCTTACTCAGCACCAGTGTGTGCCAGCGTCTGTGGTAAGTCCTGGAAGGCATGAGGCTGTCTAGCAGCTGAGGAGCCACTGAAGGAAGCCGGAGGCAGGTGTCTAACTGCACTGCGGGGCAGAAAGGCCAGGGGTGATGCTAGGATGGAGAGAGAGAGAGGAGGGCGGGGAGGAGGCGATGGGAAGAGCAAAGGCGGGCAGAGAGAGCCGCCTGGGACACCCAGAATGGGGAAAGCTTGTTATGATGCTAGACACATGCGCTACGTTTGACTCTAAACCAGGAATTGTATAAAGTGCCCGAGATACGCTGAGGGTGGGTCGCTCTGAGAATGTAAGCGCTTAGTCTGTTTTGTTTTGTTTTTGCAGTGCTGGGGATTCTTCTGCGGTTCAACTCATTGTTTTTCTTTATTAACAAGCCGGGAGAGGTGGCTCACACCTGTAATCCCAGCAACTCAGGAGGTGGAGGCAGGAGGATCGCAGGTGCAAGGCCAGAGGCAGCCTGCATAATGAAGCAAGACCCCGTCTCAAAATAAAAAATAAAAAATGGGTTGGGGCTGCAGCCCAGTGGTAGGGCACTGGCAAAGTATATGTGGGGCCCTGGGTTCAACCTCCAAGTACTGTAAAAAAATAATTAATAGTATTTATATGACGCTATCATTTAGCTCAGTTGGTAAAGTGCCGCCCTGCAGTCTCTGAGGTCCCGAGTTTGATTCCCAGCACCGCAAAAAATGGGAGAAGAGCCTGGTGATCCACTCCCGAGGCAATCCCGAAACAACCAGCCATTGAAAACCTTATAAGGGTCCCTATGAGTCAGATATGACTCGCTGGCACCTAACAACTAACATCATTTGAATGTGTCCTTGTGTTCTAGAACCTTAACTCCTAATGCCACAGTATTGAAAAGTGGCGAGGCCTTCAGGGGATTAGGTCATTAAGATGGTTAATGCCTTTCCCGCAGGTGGGGCTTTGTTCTCTTGAGAGCAGGTTGTTAAGAAATGGGGGCACCCCTCATGTTTTCTCTCTTCCACATGTGTCCGCTTGCCCTTCTGACTTTCACCCAATAACAAAGCACTGAGAGACCCTCACCAGATGCAGCCACCCAATCTCAGACTTCCCAGCTTCTAGGACCATGAGCTAAACAAACTTCTCTCCTTTACCAATTATGCAGACTCGGGTATTTTGTTATGGCAACAGAACACAGACTAAAACACACAGAAAAGTCAGCAAATCAAAGTGCACATCTTAGAGATTTCCACAAAGTGAATTCACCCAGGTAACCAGCCCTTAGGATGTCCTGGCTCATTACAGAAGACCAGAAGTCCTCCCGCCCCAACCAGTTATGGCAGACCCTCCTGATGGGGTACCACCATGTTGACTTCTAGCATGGAGGAAGTATGTCTGGCTTTGAACTTTATGCAAATTCAGCAATTAGTATGTACTATTTTCTGTCTACATCTTTCATCAGCGTTTTTTTGTTAAGTTCTTCCATATTGTTACAAGTACCTATAGGTCATTCTTTTATTTTTTTGCTGTAATATAATTCCTTTGTGTGACTCTACCATAATTCATTTATCCAGCTCACCTGTTGGTGGAGATTTGTATTGTTTCCGGTGTTTCGACTGTTAGATACAGTGCTGCAAAGAACATCTTGTACACATCTTTTGGTGAAAACGGGTCTGACTTTCTAGGAGTGGAATTCTCTAGTTCTGGGGCATGCTCAGGTTCAGGTTATTAGGTATCAACAGTTTTCAATGTGGTTGTGCTAGTTTACATACACACCGCCCAGGAGAGCTCTTGTTCTCCTGTCCTCAGACTCTTGATACTGTCTGACTTTCGTCTTACCGACTCGGTGTGGTCTGGTGGGTGATCAGTGCAGGATTTCCTCTCTAGGATTCATAGTGGTAAAGGTCTGTAGATGAAGTGTCTGGCCCTGGACCCTAAGAGTCCAAAGAGCAATGAGCTTTGCTGGGTCGTGTCACTGATTTTTTAAGTCTGACATTTTCCTCACTATGAGCTCATATCTCTGAAACTGGCACTCTCTCCATCCCACCTAAAAGAGTTTGGGCTCTGATGCAGTCCCAAAATGCAGGTTCTGGGAAAAAATTTATTCACATCAATGAAAGATGGGAACAAGAGGCTCAGCCAACGTGAAATGTTGTTGTTAAGTGCCGTCAAGTTGAGTCCGACTCATAGCGACCCTATGTACAGCAGATTGAAACACTTCCTGATTCTGTGCCAGGCACACGATCTTATTTATATTTAAGCCCATTGTTGAAGACACTGTGTCAGGCCATCCGGTGGAGGTTTTCCTTTTTTTGTTGACCTGCCATTCTACCAAACATTACGTCTTTCTCCATGGATTGATCTGTCCTGACTACATGTTCAAAATATGTAAGACACAGTCTGGCCATTCTTACTTCCAAGGAGCACTCTGGTTGCACTTCTTCTAGGACAGATCTGTTGGTTCTTTTGGCAGTCCATGGTATATTCAATAGACATCTCCAGCACCATAATTCAAAAGCATCCATTCTTTTCCTGTCTCCCTTGTTCAATGTCCAGCTTTCACAACCATATAATGAGACCAAAAATACCATGGCATGAGTCAGACGCACCTTCTTCGTCTTCAGTGTTGCCAATGTCTTCAGAACATTAGTAATGGCTGCTGTCATTTGACACAAAGAAAAGACAGTTTGTGAGCAAATCTTGCAGCTCCTCCCTGTAGGGGTGACCTGTACAGCGGTCAGCAATGGCAGGCCTTGGGTCTGGGGTCACCTAGCCTTGAATCCTATGCCACCATGACTTGTCACTCGAGTTACTTAACCTTGCTGAACTTTAGCTTCTTTATGGGTCACATCGGGATAAGTTGACAGTGACTACCACTTACCATTGGAAACACCAAACCACAGCCCATGGAAAAGCAGTTAGCACAGTGACTAGCAGCTCTCTGTATTTGTCAGCTCTGACATTTTTCTGTTGGTGGTCATTAGGTATTCTGCTATCTATTTTTAAATTGCTATAATAAACTACAGGGCTGGGTTTTAGCTGAGTTGGTAGAGCGCTACTCTGTACTCCCTGAGGCCCTGGGTTCATTCCCTAGCACTGCAAACATGGGAGAAGGACGTGGCAATCCACTCCCAAAGCAATCTCTAAACAGTCAGCCATTGAAAACCCTACATTGGGTTGCTATGAGTAGGACAGGACTGGACAGCACCTAACAACAGCAACATAATGAACTACAATGTGTTAGTTTTCAATTCTACAGTTATTTTGTTGTTGTTGTTGTTAGGTGCCATTGAGTCGTGTCCAACTCATAGCGACCCTCATAGGGTTTTGAATGGCTGAGTGCTTCAGGATTGCCTTGGGAGTGGGTTGCCAGGTCCTTCTCCCATTTTTGCGGTGCTGGGAATTGAACCCGGGTCCTCAGAGACTGCAGCGCAGAGCTCTACCAACTGAGCTAAATCCCAGCCCACAGTTATTTTAGTTTTATTTTTTATTAAGGTAATATGTGCACAATGCTGGACAGTTTAAAGTGAAACATCAAAATTTCTCTGTCTCCCACAACCAACTTTCTTCTCCAGGAGTAACTACTCTTAATGCTTTCTGTGATCAATCTTCTGAAGTTTCCTCTAGAACTCTGAATTATATGCTTGTGCTTTTTTTCTCTTCTTTAATTAATTTTTATTTTTATCAAAGTAGTACAAAAAGCTTATAACAAGAACTTGTTTACTTTCCACCCCCCCTGCCCATTCTGCTGCATGGAGATAATCACTTTTAAACTCTTTTACCAGGTTTGTAAAATATTTAAAGAATATGAAACGGCTGTTTGATTTGTCAGTTTTTAGCTTTGTCAATTGAGTGCATTTTAGGAGATAAGATTTTGGGTCACTCATCCTAACAACAACAACAACAACAACAACATCCTAACCACCCATCCAAACCTTTTTTCCAGTATGGTCTTTTAATTTATATTTAAATTGATTTTCAGTATTTTAGCTCTTTTAATTACATAAACATCATGCACTGCTGGCCGGAATGGTAAGATTACATTTTCTTTTCTGTAAACCTTTATTTTTCCAAGAGTTATTAAGTGCCTGAGTTTTACAATTTGCAGTGTTTCCCTTGACAACTGGCCGAGTCTTACCTTGCCTAGAGCACTCTCTGGCAGGCTCATCAGTGTGATTCCTCACATAGTCTCTCCCTTGTCTGATAACAAGTTAGCTGGTTTTGTGTGTGTCCCAGAAGCCAGCTTCCTGGGAGCACCGCATCACTTCCTCTGCACCAGGTGGCTGCTCTCCAGGGGAGGTGCCTTTCCTTGGCCATCATCAAGCGATTTCTTTTTCCTCTTTCCTGGTTGAGTCGCCTGCTGTCTGGGTCTCCAATCTTTCTCTTTCTTGGATTCTTCATTTCTCTAAGTTAGAGCGTTTCTTTCTGTTTCCTGGGAAAGGGTGGATGGGAAGTACATGATTTTGAGAACTTCACAAATTGAAAATTCTACCCCAATTTTGATTATTAGTCTAGCCGGGTGTAGACTTAGAAGTTGAAAATTATTTTTACTTAGAATTTTGAAGATCCCCCCCTCCCCGTTGCACTCCAGTTTCAAAAGCTGCTGAACAGTCAAATGCTATTTTATATTCTGGAATTCTAGTCCTGTCAAGTCGTGGGTCTAAGCAGTACATCAAGACCCCCTAAGCTGAGACACAAAGATTGTTTTACCATACAGTTCTTTGCGGGAACCCGAAGGTGTATTGGGTGGAAAGTGTCTGTAACCTTCTACCAGAGGGCAGTATATTTTCCCAGGAGCAGGTTTCACAGAGGAGGAAATGAGCAGAAAAAGGATCCCTCTGTGCTTTAGGAAAGACCCTTTGTCAGGTCCTGCAGCCCAGCAGGGGTGTGGGAGAGGGGATATCTTGCCTCAGGGAAGTGGCTGATAGCTCCTCCCAAGCACTCAACAGCCCAGCCCAGACTTCAGGGGTTACAGCAGCCTCCCTAACGGCCCTCCCCTCCGCAAAGCCACAGATTGCTTCATCATCAAGACACGTTAATTGATGATACCCAAGTTCTCTGAATAGTCTTGAGCACAGACACAGCTTAATTGCTCACGCCCTGAGAGGAGAATCACTGGGGAGCTGCCCCATGGCAGGATTCCTTTTTAAACAATTCATCACTCAAACGTGGGCAAAAATCAAGACAAACACCAAGTCAAAGCAAGAGAGTTTAAAAAAAAATTCTTTTAAGAGGTTACCTGAGGTCCAGAATCCTCCTTAAAGGAATCCCGGCTTTAGGTTCCAAGCACATTCCTGTAAGACCACAGGTGATCAAGTTACTGATTACCAAGGGCATTCAAGCAGCTTGCAATTAGCAACCCGAATCGCTTTGACCCAGGGCAGTATCACCTTCTGATCACCTTCCAGTCCTGTGCAAGGGTATAAGGCTGCCAGCAGCTACCACAGCTGAACCTCTAGGTCCAAAACAAGCCTCAAGGATGCTTGAGTGAGTAGAAGCTTCCCTTCTCAAAGCGGAGGTCACAGGCTTAACCTTTGCCCATGGCGAGGTGGATGTGCCTTGCTCGGATCTTTACAAAACTGCTGCTTTCTGGAAAAAGTCAACAGCCCTATCATGTCGCTTATACAGTAACTGATTACATAGCTGTCAAAACCCAGAGTGGATCCTTCTGCTTCCGACTTTTATCTGAGGCAGAATTGAAAGCGGCATCCAGCTGTGCGCAGGGCAGCCCAGCTCTGCAGCCTGAGAAACTCCCAAGGGTAGGACCAGCCTGTCCCTGGCCGCCTGGCATTGTAGGGACGGTGCCAAAACAACACACTTTTTAAAAAAGCTATTTAGGAAGTATTTCTGCACACTGCATTTCAAGAAAGATCCCTAAGTATTGTACAATTGTTCTAAATACAGAATTTCATTTTTTTCCAAACAGAAAACAAGATCTTATAAAGCATGTCTCTTAGTACTTTTGCTGGTGGCTAAATGTATGTGAAATTGTCTTGAAAGACGAAGTAATCAGAATGCATCTTACAGATGCATACAAAGACACAAATTAAGATACATTTTTCATGGATTAGTTGTATTGACTAAAATGATGAAGAACCTATCTATAATGTTTCTTAGTGTAAGAGCTTCTTGCTATTTTCTCTAGTACTAAAGTCACTGGAGGGCAATTTAAGTTGAGTTGATAGAAATTTCCTCTTCTTTACAATTAAGTTTTTAAAAATGTCCTGGAGATAACTTTGGAGTGGCTTTTCATTGCTGATTGGTTTATATGCTGGGCTGGGATTTAGCTCAGTTGGTAGAGCACTGCACTGCAGTCTCTGAGGTCCCGAGTTCAATTCCCAGCACCACAAAAATGGGAGCAGGGACTGGCAATCCACTCCCAGGGCAATCCCGAAACAGCCATTGGAAACCCTATGAGGGTCAGGATACCGACTGGACGGCACCTAACAACAACAACAATGTCTACTTCAGGATTTTCTTTTTCTTTCTTTCTTTTCTTTTTCTTTCTTTCTTCCTTTCTTTTTCTTTCTTTTCCCCTTTATTAATAAATGTTGGTGGGGTTCAGAGTAATACAGCATTTACTATTTCCATTGGGCAACTATGACATTGCTTTTGGTTACCCTTTCATCAATTTACAATGTTTATGGAACCCGTCCATTAATATATAGGAAAACTTTCTTTCCTTCTCTCTCTTCCTCTCTTCTCCCACCTTCTTTCTTAAGAAATAAAATATCCCACAGTATCGATACATTTAATTCTCCTTCCCTGAAGTTTCAGAGAAAAACAGGAAGTGGAGACAGCTAGATTAGTGTCTACATTCAAACTAAATAGGTCTAATTTTAGGCCCATCATCCTCGACAGCTTCATTTTAATCACTGGGATTTGAACTGACATGCAAACACAGGAATTAGAAATAGAGAACTCACCATTTAGAAGTCACATCAGTGCTAAAATTGCAGGAGGGGTGCATAGATTTGTAATTCATTCGCGAAGCGCTGATTCCAGAAATCTACAGTTTTATTAAAAGTGGAAACCAGGCACTATCTACACTGCATATCCAAATGAATCTCTGAGTGATAAGAATCAAATCCCAGAAGCCACAAATGCCTCCTAGACAGAAATCTCTGGACTTACCTTTGAGTGGAACGCCCACCCATCCCAAGTATTGGGAGAATGAAGGCTGATAAGTAAATGAAGCCAGCGCGCATCCTCCTCACAATTCTTTGCTGGATGAGATGGACTTTTAATAAACTCCATGACAGCCAGGTATGGTGGTGCATGCATGTGATCTCAGTGACTCAGGAGGCAGAAGCAGAAGGATTGCAAATTCAAGGCCAGAGACTTGAGCCAGAGCAACTTAGCCTTAAGATTAAAAAAAAGGGGGAAGGGCTGAGAGCACAGCTCAGTGGTAGAGCACTTGTAATGCACGTGCAAGGCATGAGGTTCAGCCTCCTCAGTACTGCAAAATCAAAAACAAAAACTCCATGAGAGTTTTTAAAACGTGAATGTCTACAGTTTCTCTCACTCTTAGGTCAAAGATGGTCATGCACTTTGTACCAATTGAGGAATAATTATTTTGGCCATACACAAATGGAGATTGTCTTGAGTAAGAACAACCCAATTCACAAGTGGGCAAAGGAAATGAACAGACAGTTCTCAAATGAAGAAGTTCATAAGGCCGAGAAGCACATGAAAAAATGCTCAAGATCCCTAGCCATTAGGAAAATGCAAATCAAAACAACACTGAGATTCCACCTTACTCCAGTAAGAATGGCCAAGATCAACAAAATAAATAATAACACATGCTGGTGAGGATGGGGAGAAAAAGGAACCCTCTTACATGGTTGGTGGGACTGTAAATTGGTCCAAACACTTTGGAAATCCATATGGAGATACCTCAGAAAACTAAAACTAGAACTGCCATAGGACCCAGCTATACCACTATTGAGCATATACCCAAAGGGAGACAAGTCGTCATACCACAGAGACACCTGCATCTCCATATTCAATTTTCACAATAGCAAGGATGTGGAACCAACCAAGGGGCCCAACAGCAGAAGAATGGACAAAAATATTATGGTACATATACATAATGGAGTATTACACAGCAATAAAAAGTGAAATATCATTTGCAGCAAAATGGATGGGAACTGGAGAATATCAGCTGAAGTGAACAAACACAAGCTCAAAAGCAGAAATGCCATCTGTTCTCATCCGATGTGGGAGGTGAGTCTTACTCAAAGGAAGAAAAAATCCTATACATAAGTTGATATATAAAAATATACAGTTACACTTAGCAACGAAGGGATAGTATAAAGAGTAGAAAGAAGGAGGGAGGGAACTAATAAAAGAAACGAAGGTTGTAGAAGGTGGGATGGGGAGGAGAAACAATGTAGAGGGATAAAAGGAGAGAGGGCAATCTCAATGTAAATGGTGCAACTTCATGAGTATGTGGGAAAAATAGGGGAACACAACCCAAATATGCATGTGAGTTCTGCTACATATTAGTCAAAAGGTTCCATAAACCTTATAAGTTGATAAAAGTGTAACCAAAGGGTAGCCGAGCACGGTGGCGCACGCCTGTAATCCCAGCAGTTCGGGAGGCAGAGGTAGGAGGATCACAAGTTCGACACCTGAGGCAGTCTGTGTAACTAGAGAGACCCTGTCTCAAAAAGTAAAAAAAAAAAAAGGGGGCTGGGGGTGCAGCTCAGTGGCCCCGCACTTGCAAAGTATGCAAGTGAGAGGCCGTGGATTCAACCCCCAGTACCGCAAAAAAAAAAAAAAAAAAAAAAAAAGTGTAACCAAAGGGATGTAACAGTTGCATAATGGCAAAAGCAAATGCTATATTACTCTCTACCCTACCAACATTTACCAATAAAGGGTGTTGGGGCGGAGACAATGAAAAAATAAATAAATAAAATAGAGATCACAAACTAAAAACAGAAAAAGAGATGCATCCTTTGTGGGAAGCGTATTGAACTCGGTGTTCTAAAGTCATGTGTAATCTTAAAGTAGAAATGACAGAGCGTTTAGCCAGGTGAGCCCTAATATTTTATTTTCTGGATGAAGCAGGACACTGGGTGGCTGGATGTAGTCCGGCGACTTTGAATTAAATCACAGCCTCTCTGAGCTCCTAATGCCGAGGCTGTGGCACCCCAAGTCATCTGTCTTCCTGCTGGTAAAGCACCGTATGATCAATTCCTCTGCAAAGGATGGTCGTAAAATTTTTCAGCAGTAACTGCAGAATTTTCGTTTCATAAAGCCTCATGAAATGATGCATTATGATCAATGTTTAATGAAAGACAAGAATTAAAATCTATAGCCCAGGATCGCCATGGCGAATGAGGTCCATCTGCAAGCACTGATGCCCGGCAGACCTGAAGCAGGTCCGGCCCGCTTGCTAAGGGTCCTGGCTGCTTTTACCAAGTGGCTTCTAGAAAGTGACTTCCGGAGGCACACGCCCCTACCCACTCCGCCCCACTGACATTCATGAGAGCTTCCCTCTAGCACCAACTTCCGTGGCTGTTGGAACTCTCTGCAAGTCAACCTTGACCTTGCCAGTCAGGAAGACTCACGCTGCCCACCCAAGGGCCAGGGCAGCGTAGACGCTAAGTGGCTCAGAGGCAGCTGCCACTGAAGACCTCTGTGTCGGCCCCATGTTCCAAGGGAAAGTAATGGCATCATTTCCTTTACGACCTTTGCAAATAGGAGAGGGTTTGGGGGGCTGGCAGGCATCACTCAGGAAGCCCCTCTGGGTTCTAGGGCGGCTGGTGTCTTGTTACCACTCAACTCACAGAAGAATCGGAAGGCCTTGTTATCCTGTGTCCCCATGGAGGTGACACATGTCCTGTTTGAATGAACAATGCTGTGACAAAAGAGACAGACAACAGCAGGAGGTGAGGGATGCTAGGAAGGCATGTTAGGAGGTTTAGAGGTGCTGTACCCCAACGTTACTGCCTTCCCTGAAGAGCTCCCTTTCTCGGGACCTACACTCAGGGGAGATGTTGGGGGTCCTTGTCTCAGTTGCCAGAAAGAATTTCAGGGCAAAACAGAAAAGTGGAGCTGAGTTTTGAGTTTATTAGATAAAGGGGGAGAGAGTACCCACTTCTGGGGTGAAGGGCGGACGCTTAGAGAGGAGATGCCAGAAGCAGGTCCAGAGAAGGCAGCAGGGGTCCAGAGGTCAGGTCCCCCGAGTGCCGGCAGCAGCCAGGTCCCTCCCCAGCAGCAACAATGACCTCACCCTCCCTGGCAGCAGATACCTCGGTTTCTCTGTTTCCCTGTATAAAAGAATGTATACAAGACACAGAAATTATAGTGCAGAGTCTAGGCTAAGTGTATCACAGATATAGATGATAAAGATGATTAAGAGGGTACCCTTCCTGACACGAAGGAGGGCAGAAGTAAAGGGCTACTGCTGCCCCGAGTTCAGATGGGGATCTGTATAGCGGGGGTTGACCCTTTAGGGGGAAGGAAAGAAATGCTTTACACATGGGGCCTGTGCCCAAAGGGGGTTAAAGAATTCCCAGTGTTTTCAAAGGACTGGGCTCAGAGGGCAGCACTTCAAAAGGTTAGAACCCCAGGCAGCTGTAGGTCTTGATAAGGGTGCAGAATTCACTCAACATCTTTTCGATGGCTGGATTGCCGGGCTGGGTGTCTGTCTCACACTTCCTGGACAGATGTGGAAGTGAGGGGTGATTTCATTCTGTTTCCTTCTAGCAAGTGTGCTGTCTGTGAGGGGATCGTCTACCAGGGGAGCCCTGACCCCCAGCCCAACGCCTCTGTTCCACAGGAGGCACACCTTGGTGTTCGCATTTCAGGTGCTGGGGAAGCACGTGGAGAGGCTGGGAGGTGGCCAGCCGCATTCCCACCTGTTACCCTCTAACAGAATTGTATATGGAGATATTATCTACCATATCAAATGTTCTCCATGCCTGTCAGCTGCATGAGCATGGGCATGAAATGACTGTCAATGGCGTTTTTAAAATTCCAGGTAACGTACTTTTTAGTGAACCAAGAGAAATAGGAAGTACCACGTGAATGTACTGCGTTTGGGCTGGGACATAGCTCGGTGATAGAGCACTTGCCTAGGAGGCTGAAGGCCCGTGGGTCTGCTGGGAGCGTTGTCATGTGCCTGTAATCCTAGCCACTCAGGAGGCGGAGGTAGAAGGATCTCCAGTTTGAGCCCAGAGGCGGCCTGTGTAATTTAGCCAGACTCTATCTCAAGATGAAAAATAAAAGAGGGGCTGAGAGAGCAGCTCAATGGTAGAGTGCTTGCAAAGTATGTGCAGGGTCCTAGGGTCAGCCCAGGAGTACTGGGGCGGGGAGGAGCCCTGAGTTCTATACTAAGCACTACAAAAATCAAAACTCTTAAAAATGCTGTATTAGGAAAATCTTAAAATATCCATACATCTACTTGTAAATACATAAGCATACATTTGCGTGTATACAAATGTATATGCACATATCTAATTTTTAAAAATTATGTCCTTTGCTTGACCTTTCTTTATGATTATTATTATTTTATAGAATTTCAATCATCTATCAGCTTTGTAAGAATAGGTTGGTTTATTTCCTTCTATTTGCTGATGTTGAAAACCTGACTCATTTACTCTTGAGGCTAGATTTGAAGGCACGTTAAAAATATTAAATATCAACGGGAGAGACGGCTCTTATCCTCTAGAAATTTAAATATGTTCTTTTGTTTTCTTTGAGCCCTAATTCCTTTCACTTTCATAGTTTAGCACGTTTTGCCAAGAAGGAGTTGCATTTAAATATAAAATTTCTGTGAATGTTTGTAACTAACTGAGCTGGGTCATTCTAGCCCCAAGTTACACTGTCTAGTGTGAATGCTTTTGCATCTGAGTAAATGTCAGCAAACAAACATCTTATGCTGGGTGAAGCAAAGCCCCCTGAGAGCATATACAACACAGCTCTGTTTGCATGTCTGTAATCATTTTTAAATGTGTTTTACTCTATGATTCTAATTCCTAGCATATTTTAGTTTGAGGTATAGGTTGGTAGAACATTTGTCTCATTCATTTACTTGTTGTTGTTGTTAGGTGCCGTCGAGGCGGTGTCCGACTCATAGCGACCCTCTGTACAACAGGGGAAACACTATTGTCAGTGCTTCTCTGCTATTCATAGGGTTTTCAATGGCAGATTGATTTTTGGGAGGGGGTTGCCAGGTCCTTCTCCCAAGCCTACAGCATCTGGTGTTCCCAGGCGTTCTCCCATCCAGGTACTAACCAGGCCCGACCCTGCTTAGCTTCCGAGATCTGACTGGATCGGATGCCACAAGGCTACAGCAGCAGGCATTCATTTACTTAGTGACTAAATTTATTATGGTAAAGTTACTATTTTCTATTAAATCTTAATAATGATCACTTATTGTAGCCAAAGCATATTCCACAGATTTTTAAAATTAGAATCATGTCTGTTATGCTTAAAATACAGACTTAGGAAAGTGTAATTGATGTTACGTAAAGACATTGGCAATACCCTGGGTACTTCAGTACAGTAGAATTCTAGCTAAAAAATGCGTTTTACAAGTCAGGTGGCTCTGAGGACTAGCTGCAGCTCATGGCATGAGGCAGATTGGGGACAGCCTGGACTACCATCTGAACAGGGTCAGCAGGGAGCTGGCACACACTGCAGCCACACCCCTTTCGTGTCCATTGTTTTTGTTGTCGTTAGGTGCTGTTGAGTCCAGTCTGACTCATGGCGACCCTCACAGGGTTTGCAATGGCTGATTGTTTCGGGATCGCTTTTGTGTGGATTGCCGGGACCTTCTGCTGTTTCTGCAGTGCTAGGGATGAAACCCAGGTGCTCAGAGAGCACAGAACAGCATTGCATCAACTGAGTTAACCCCTAGCCCTTTGTGTCCACAACCAATGCAAAAAAGGAGGACAAATCTGCAGAAGTGAACTGTTAACGTAATACATTTAAAACAATTGCACTCTGAGCCTAGTCCCAATAGATGTTAGCAAGGTAGATGAAGCCCCAATAATGGAGATAGTCTGGTGCTGGAAAGAGATGAAGAGCATAGTGGAACACAACAACAGGTTAGTATAAAGATTAAACTCAGAAGATAATTTACGATATCATACAGATGAGCATTTCAAATAAATAGGGAAAGGAGAGATTATTTGTTCAAATGTATATGACAAAATTATAAACTGATATTTAGAAAAAAGTAGCGGAGAGGTCTACTTAATTCTTTTTTTTTTTTTTTTTGCAGTACTGGGGGTTGAACCCAGGACCTTCCACCTGCATGCTTTGCAAGTGCTAGACCACTGAGCTGCGCCCCTAGCCCATTTTTTTTACTTTTTGAGACAGAGTCTCGCTAAATTACGCAGACTGCCTCTGGTCTCAAACTTGCAATCCTACCGCCTCCGCCTCCCAAGCTGCTGGGATTACAGGCGTGTGCCACTGCACCCGGCAGGTCTACTTAATTCTTAGTTCATAATTGTAGGCATACTAGGGAATAAAGTATAATAAAACAAAAATAAAATTAAAAAAACCCTAAAAGCACCAAAAAAAATCTGAACATAAATTGATTTATACTCTTGTAATGCGGAAAGCCTTTTAGCACAACACTGAACTCATAAAAGAACATTGGGAAATTTTGTCACATATAAAGTTAAAATTTAAACAAAGAAAAAATATTTGAAGCAAAGTCAAAGACAAGAAGTGAACCTGGAAGATATATTTGTGATCCATACAGAAAATACAAAACCCATACAAAGACCCATACAAAAAACTAACTTCTTTAACTTACAAAAGGCCATAGAAGGATTTTGTTGTTGATAAAGCAGTTAATATAAATATGACCCAGGAATTGAAAGAAAATGTGGCATTATGAATAAACTGATAGGAATCTTGAGAGAGAGATGGAAACTAAAAATGGACAATATGATCATTCTAGAACTGAAAACAACATCTGAAATATAAAATGTGTAAGGTACACTTAACAGCAGACTGGTGACAGCAGAAAAAATAGTCAATAAACTTGAAGATATGTGAAAAGAAATTGCCAGAGCTGAATAATAAAAGACCATAAGGAAAAAAATGAACTGATCTGTGATCTTTGGAGTATCAAGTAATCTAATATGTAATTATAGTCTCAGACACAGAAGAGAAAGAGAATAGAGGGAAAGGATTTGACTAAAGGTTGAAATTTTCTAACATAGGTAAATTTTTGTTTGGTCATTTGGTTTTTTGTGACAGGGTCT
Source organism: Pedetes capensis (assembly GCA_007922755.1). Lineage (NCBI taxonomy): Eukaryota > Metazoa > Chordata > Mammalia > Rodentia > Pedetidae > Pedetes > Pedetes capensis. The sequence continues at coordinate 24,244 of VMDO01023829.1, forward strand.
CACTCTATAGCCCAGGCTGGCCTTGAATTTGCGATCCTCCTGCTTCAAACCTGAATGCTGGGATTACAGGTAAGCACCCCTGCACCCAGTGGCAAACTCTTAAACTTACTGATCCACGATCAGCAAATGTCCAGCGGGATATATATATATATATAAATAATCTAAGTATGTCACAGTTGAATTTCAGAAAACCCAAGATAAAGAGAAAACCTTGAAAGCAGCCGAAGGGAAAAAGACACATTCTATGCAGGAAAACCATTATGCAAATTATAGTTAAGGTTTCATCAGTATCAGCAGGGGTAAAAGATAACAGGATGATATTTTTAAAGCCTCAAAAGAAAAATTGTCAGCTCAGAAATCTATTCCCAGAAAAAATATTATCCAAGGAAGAAAATGAAATAAAGACATTTTCAAATACACGAAAACCAAAAGAATTATACGCCATCGGAAATACAATGCGAGGAATATTAAAGGAAGTTCCCCAGGTTGAAGGGAAATATCACACAGAAAATTATATCTTCAAAATGGAGTCGGGAGCACCGGAAATGCATAATGCTGCTGTAAATGCCGTGTCCAAGTTTCTGCTTTCGTTTCTCTTGGATATGAATCTAGGATGGAATTGCTAAGGCTCGTGGTAACTAAGTTGAACCATTTGAAGAACTTCCAAATTTTCCAAGTCAGCTGCTTCATTTTCCACCAGTACCACCTGTGTACAGGGTTCCAAGTTTTCCACATCCTCATCAAAATTTGTTATCATTTTGTTGATCTCGATCACCCAATGGGCAGTGAAATGTTTCGATTTGCCTTTCCCTAATGACAAATGGAGCTGAGTCTTTTCATATTCTGGTTGGCCATTTACACGGCTTTGAAGAAATATCTCTTCTCATCCTTTGCACGATTCTCAAGCTGATTTGTTTGCCTTTTTATTGAGTTATGAGAGTTCTTTATGTATCCTACATACTTACTGCTCTTTTGCAGGCAGACATATCTAAGTGGGTAATGTGGAAAAGTGATATTTTAGAAATATTATCCATCGGAAGATGTATCATTGCAAGCATATATATCTCTACAAAACATGGGGAAATCTTCACAATTTTGAACTTTGGAGTTATGATTTGTCAAACTATCACTTGAGACTCTGCCTGGCATTAAGCTCTTGTCTCTGGGCCACATCCACCCTCTTTTTCCTGTTGACAGGGAGTGCTGGTGGGAGCCTGTATGGGTGGAAAGGGAGACAGGACACTTTTCTGTACTCAGTGTCACTTTGCCCCAGGAGAAGCAGTTGGTCCCAGTTTTCAGTTCTTCCCACCTGCACTGAAGCAGCCTCGTTGTGACCCATTGGGGTTACCTGCCATACCAGGCAGACTGCCTCCCTTAGAGGTCCACCTCCAAGGCCCCCTGGGGACCCCACCCAGATTACGGTTTTGATAAATCCAATTACTTCCTTTTGATCCCTCAGCTCTTTACCTTAGTGTTTACTCTGCCTTTTCAGTTCTACAATACCTGGTTAATAATGGTTTATATTAAATTGTTGGAATTACTGCAGTTACTTTCTGACTAGCCTGCAGCCTTCACCCTGTGGACAGATCCTGTCAGATTTTGGAAGCTAAGCAGGGTCGGGTCTGGTTAGTACCTAGGATGGGAGACCACCTGGGAACACCAGGTGCTGTACGCTTGGGAGACAGACCCGGCAACCCCCTCCCAAAAATCAATCCGCCATTGAAAACCCTATGAATAGCAGCGAAGCACTGACAATAGTATTTTGCCTGTTGTACATAGGGTCACTATGAGTTGGACAAAAACAACAACGTTCTGACTGACGGGCCATGTAGATGATAGGTTGACTTCTGGTTTTATCTTTATTTGTTTGTTTGTTCATTTGACACAGAGTTTTGCTATGCAGCTTAGGAGGGCCAAGAACTCATCATGCAGTCCAGGCTGGCCTCAAACTCACAATCTTCCTGCCTCAGCCTCCTGAGTGCTGGGGTTGCAGGCGAGCACTGCCATGCCTGGCTTCCCTTTTCTTCTAATCCTCTGTGCACGTGCCACATTTTAGACCCCACGGAGACCAGGTGTCACTCTCCTCCTCTTGGTTTAGTCACCAGTTGGGTGAGGAACCCAGGGAAGGGGGGCTGGGAGTCAGGAAGAGAATATCACCCCCAGACTCTGTGGACGTCTGACTTCACCCGGGTTTCAAGAGGGAGTCACCTCCCAGTCCAGAGGGGTGCAGGGGCACCGTTCTGAGCCTGGTCACAATGAGAGCTGAAGCTCCCTAGGGCAGCAAGTTACCTTGGTACCCTTTGATGGTCCTAGTAATGTCTAGTGGGTTTGGACTAAGTAACGAAATAACAGCTAATGATTTCTGATTCTGTCATACCCCCATCACCCGAATGGTCTCCTAGCTGGTCACCTGCTTACTGTCCTGCCCCTCGGACTAGCCTACCTAGGGGTTCTTGCTAACCTCCAGTTTTAATCACTTTGTTCTCCTCCTTGAGACTTCTGCTTATCTCTATGAACAGGAACTTACTGTACCCATGACCATCCTGGCTGGCTCTGACCACACCTGCCATGGCCTCGGCCGCTCTTCGCGCTCCCTTCTCAGCCCCAGCTGTGTTGCCAATGTGCCAGCTCCCTAGGAGCCCCTCACATCCCCCACTCTGAAATCATCCTGTGGAATGTTCTCCCAGGGTTTTCCTCCCACTCAGACTCATTCTGCAGGTCTTAGTTTACAGGTCAGTCCTTAGGGCAGGTGTCCCTGACTCCCTGCTCAGAACACAGTCCCCAAAACACCTGCACTTTAGCTCATAACCTTTATTGCAGTTTGTCACTACGGATTTACTTGTGTGGTTGTTATTTGTTTCCTTCAATCAGTGTCCTTTGGGAGACGATACGCCCCTCACTAGGATAGGGCCCAGGTTTGTTCTGATCTCACCTCATTCCTAACATGCTAACATGGGTACTACAGAGTGTTCAGGTGCCTGGTAAGGACTGAGTGAATGACCGAGTGATGAATGAGTGAATGAATAAATGAAGTAGGGGCAGGCTTCTTAGAAAATATGAAAGAGCTCCACCTGCTCAGGAATTCTAGGCTTTAAGAAATGACTGAGGCTCAGGGGCACAGCAGGGTACTTTGAGTGTGGACAGATGCAGGTCTCCAGGTCTCAGTCTCCTTTTTGACTCCAAATATCCAGCCTTTCTCAGACTTTTGTCATTTTAATGGTTTCTGGTGTTGAGTCCCCTGAGCAAGACCACCTGGTTCGTGCCACAGCCTTGCTGAGTCCTTCGGACACCGCTGGCGATGAGTTTGTTTCTGATCACCTTCGTCCGCCATGAATAATTACCGATGTTATCATTAGACCTAAAACGTGACAAATAAATTGCCCTTTCAAGAGGTCTCTGACATTATACGTAAAGATCCTCAGTGTGGAGTTGACGGTAGGCTGACAGGGCCAGAAGGTCTTCGTGGACTGGGGTGAGCAAGGTGTCCGGCGTTTTCCCGTGTGACCTCATTGATCTTGACACTAACACAAGGGCATGTGAGTGGTGCCATTAACACTGTTTTATATGCAAGGCACCAGCCAAGGGCAGTGAGATATTGGCCAAGGACAGTGCTCAGAAAGTAAGAGGCTGTGTTGGCAGGGCAAGCTAGTCCAGAGCCCACCCTTCTCAGTGCCATTTTTTGGCAAGCTAGTCCAGAGCCCACCTTTCTCAGTGCCATTTTTTTTGTTGTTGTTGGACTTGAGGCAGAGTTTTCTGTTCCCTAACATATGGAGATCCATTTTAAAAACCTGAGCATGATCTAAGAAAGGCCCAGCAAGGCCAAGTCTACAACCTCCGTTAATCAAATCACCATGGGGAAAGCCCATGGGCCAAACCACACCTGCATTCCTAAGGCCAGGAGGGCCTGGCCGTCCCCTGTGGTTCTACAAGCAAGACCCCCACTTCTGTTCCCACAGGGAAAGCAGTCATTTCACCTGTCTTATTTCTCCAAAAGCAGTTCAATTATTTAATATTAAAAATACAATTGTCCTTATAGATTTTACATTTTATAATCCACTTCTACAAGAGACCAGGAAACCTCAATTAAAACAGGTCATTGCTTAAAAGGAGGGAAATGTGAAAAGCGAGTATGTCGTAAATTCTTCCTAAAAGCTAATATTTCTATTTTTGGAGAACTACAAATATCGGTGATACACAATTAGAGAAATGTTCAAGAAACGAATCCCAGTGTCAGGGAAGGCCGATGAGTTGTTTTGTTTTTTTTTTAATTGTGAAGCCATTAGGAAAATAGGCAGAGAGTCAGGACTCTCAGAGTGTGATGTGGTCCCAGAAATAATGAAGCCCAATGTGCTCATTTTTGTTTCTCACATACACACTATCTCTTTAATGCAGAGCTTTTCTGCCTCGAGGCGATGATAATTTAGAGCAAGGAACAATGGCTTAAAGATGGCAGAACCAGGGATAACCGTTTTGGATTCAGTTTCACTTAACTCATGGCCTGTGTTCAACTCACCTCCCCTCACAGGGTAAGGTCCTGGGAAAGTCGTTCTTTTGTGATGTGGCTAAGGTGTCAGCCTAGCTTTTGACACTGTTGTTAGAACTGGTTTTTTTACAGGAGCAACCGTGTGCTTCTTATCCTCAAGATCCGGTGCTTCGTTGAAGGCAGATATATAACAGAAGCTGGAGCCCGCAGATCGGAAGAGGCGAAAGGGAAATAAATCACTGTTAGCCCAAGTGTGGCTGATAACTTCAGTAGATAAAATTTACACTATGAGCATTTTTATTTGCAAGGAAACCACAACCTAGTTTATATGTTTTTTTTCCCAAAGAAAAAACTCTTCAGAGAAAGGTTGATCTAATGTATTGCAGAAGCTGAAGCCAGTTCTTAAAAACTTTCTATTTTCTATACTTAAAAACAGTTGTCTCGCCCAGCATCATTCAGAGTGATTCTTGGATACAAATAAATAAATCCCATAATTGCTCTATTTGGTTCTACTGCGTATTATAGTGATTAGCACTCTGAGTCTAAAATTAAATATAAAAAAATCCCCAAGTACCGGGCATGGTGGCGCATGCCTGTAATCCCAGTGGCTCAGAAGGTGGAGCCAGGAGGATGGCAAGTTCGAGACCAGAGGCAGTCTGCGTAATTTAGTGAGACCTTGTCTCAAAAAGTAAAAAATGGGCTGGGGGTGCTGCTCAGTGGTCCAGCACTTGCAGAGCATGCAAGTGTGAGGCCCTGGGTTCAACTCCCAGCACTGCAAAAAAAAAAAAAAAAAAGAAAAGAAAAGAAAAGAAAAGAAAAGAAAAGAAATGAAAAAAAGAAAAGAAAAGAAAAAAATCCTAAAGCCAGATATTCACCTTTCTCATTAGATGGTTTTGGTTCTTTGTTTGATACCACATTTAATGTAATGAGTTTTTCCCCTTCATTTTCCATTCCTTGTCAGAGCTGTCGATTACAGAGCTGTTTAAAACAGACTTGAGCTGGCCCATAGCTAAAGAAATTCATTCTGAAGAAAGAAGATCTATTCTGCTGCGCACTTTGGAATTACACCTTTTAGCTCATATTTTACCACATGCTGCATGACTAGTAACAAGCTGCAAGATGTATGGTACTCTTGGGCATTTTCTGAAGAGAAAAAAGTCAAGGACATTACTTGCCAGAAAAGTGTTTTTACATGTTGTTGTTGTTGTTAGGTGCCGTTGAGTCGGTATCCGACTCATAGCGACCCTCTGTACGACAGGGGAAACACAATTGTCAGTGCTTCTCTGCTGTTCATAGGGTTTTCAATGGCAGATTGATTTTGGAGAGGGGGTTGCCGGGTCCTTCTCCCAAGCCTACAGCACCTGGTGTTCCTAGGCGGTCTCCCATCCAGGTACTAACCAGGCCCGACCCTGCTTAGCTTTCGAGATCTGACGGATCAGATGCCACAGGGCTACAGCTGCAGGCGGTTTTTACATGAGGCAGGGTATATTTGTGATGTTCCATGGAAACTTCCTTCTCACCACCAGCTCCCCAAAACTCACGTTTGCAGCAGCTGTAACTTCTCTCTTCTCCCTGCCTCCCCCTTCCCTGAATGAGTGCTGGGCTGTGGGTGGGATTTAATCGCTCTTGGGAGGCCAGCTACCTTAGTGAGGGACTGAAACGGTGGGCACAGGAACACACATCCAAAGACACCACTTCCTGTATGTCAAGCTGCCTGGGAGCTGAGCACAGCAAATGAATTCTAAGGGAGAAGAGGAAGCTTAATTTTCAGGCCCGCTGACTCTCTGGCCTCTTTATAAGAGCTGCCAGTCTGCAGAAGAGCTTCCTGACAGGGCCGGGAATGTTCTGTGCCTGTCGCGCCTGCTATCTAGAGGCTGCCAGGAGTTCAGGGAGGGATCCTGGGGGTCTGCATGGGCAGTGCTCTGTCACTGACAGCCTGGGCCAGCTTTCAAGAATGAAAAGATTTCAGTGATTCCAAACAGAGGAGAAAGGGAAAAGAATACAATTTGAAGGGATATGAATTTTAATGGGGTCAGTCTAAGGAAATAAGTGGAATGGCAGGGTGGTTTGACCCATAGAGTACTAGAACCGGAAAGGCTTCAGAGGGTCGGAGGGCTTCTATCCCACTTCATTCGTGAAGACATTGAGCTC